>JAACNH010000016.1:571836-817100 GCA_019447015.1 Hymenochirus boettgeri | reverse complement strand
TATATCTCCCTATATAAAGTATATATATCTCCCTATATAAAGTATATATATCTCCCTATATAAAGTATATGGATCTCCCTATATAAAGTATATAGATCTCCCTATATACAGTATATATATATCTCTATATACAGTATATAGATCTCCCTATATACAGTATATATATATCTCTATATACAGTATATAGATCTCCCTATATAAAGTATATATATATCTCCCTATATATAGTATATAGATCTCCCCATATAAAGTATATAGATCTCCATATATACAGTATATATATCTCCCTATATAAAGTATATATCTCTCCCTATATACAGTATATATATCTCCCTATATAAAGTATATATATCTCCCTATATAAAGTATAAATATCTCCCTATGTACAGTATATATATCTCCATATATAAACTATATATATCTCCCTATATAAAGAATATAGATCTCCCCATATAAAGTATATAGATCTCCATATATACAGTATATATATATATATCTCCCTATATAAAGTATATATATCTCCCTATATACAGTATATATATCTCCCTATATAAAGCATATATATCTCCCTATATAAAGTATATATATCTCCCTATATACAGTATATATATTTCCCTATATAAAGTATATAGATCTCCCTATATAAAGTATATAGATCTCCCTATATAAAGTATATAGATCTCCAAATATAAAGTATATAGATCCCCCTATATAAAGTATATAGATCTCCCTATATACAGTATATATATCTCTCTATATACAGTATATAGATCTCCCTATATAAAGTATATAGATCTCCCTATATAAATAAAGTCTATAGATCTCCCATATAAAATTATATAGATCTCCATATTACAGTATATATATCTCCCTATATAAGTATATATATATCTCCCTATATCCAGATAGATTCTCCCTATAAGAAGTATATATATCTCCTATATAAAGTGTCATATATCCCTATATTAAGTTAGGATCTCCTATATAAGTACTATAATCTCCCTATATACTTATAATTTATATCTATCTCTAGATACAGTACTATAATCTCCCTATATACAGTGTTATATATATCTCTATAACAGTATATTAGATCTCCCTATATAAAGTATTATTATATCTCCATATAAAAGGTATTAGATCTCCCCATATAAGGTATATGATCTCCATATATACAGTATATATATCTCCTCTATAAAGTATATATATCCTCTATAATCCAGTTATATATTCTCTCCTATATAAAGTACTATAGTACTCCCTATATAAAGTATTATATCTCCCTATGTACGTATATCATATCTCCATATAAGAGAAGGTAAACTAGATCTCCCTAATCAAGAATATAGATCTCCCCATATAAGTATATAGAATCTCCATATTAAATCAGTATATATATCCCTATAATTCCACTAACAAGTATTTATAGATATCTCCCTATATCACAGTATATCATATCTCCCTATATAAATATATATATCTCCCTATATAAAGTATATATATCTCACTATATCCAGTAATATCTCATTATAAATCCCATATAGATAGGACCCTATATAAAGTATAAGATCCTCCCTATATAAAGTATATGATTCTCCCTATATAAAGATTAGATCTACCCTATCTTGGGACAGGGTCTCCCATTATACCGCTAGATTGTAATCTCCTTGGGACAGGGTCTCCCATTATACCGCTAGATTGTAATATCCTTGGGACAGGGTCTCCCATTATACCGCTAGATTGTACTATCCATGGGACAGGGCCTCCCATTATACCGCTAGATTGTAATTTCCATGGGACAGGGTCTCCCATTATACCGCTAGATTGTAATATCCTTGGGACAGGGTCTCCCATTATACCGCTAGATTGTAATATCCATGGGACAGGGCCTCCCATTATACCGCTAGATTGTAATTTCCATGGGACAGGGTCTCCCATTATACCGCTAGATTGTAATATCCTTGGGACAGGGTCTCCCATTATACCGCTAGATTGTAATATCCTTGGGACAGGGTCTCCCATTATACCGCTAGATTGTAATCTCCATGGTACAGGGTCTCCCATTATACCGCTAGATTGTAATATCCTTGGGACAGGGCGCCACGCTGGACCTGAATCTACACTTCTTACTAACTTTCAATAAAAATCCAAATATATCACATCAACGCCGTACCTGAATCTACTCTCACTCACTTCTTCATAAATCCAAATATATTTACATCAACAGGCTGTACTGAATCTAAGTCTTACTCACTTCTCATAAAATCCAACATATATCACATCCACGCTATGTACCTGAATCTAACTTCTTACTCACTTCATCATTAAATCCAAAAGATATACATCACTGCTGTAACTGAATCTAACTTCTTTTATTATATCTGAAACTGTGGATACTGTGTTATATTTGTACCATGTTTCATATTGTTATTTTTGGTTTGTGTATAATGTGTTATAGTACATTTGTGTGGTATCTTGTTAAGATTTGTTTGTGTTGTAGATTGTGTTATAGTTTGTGTTGTATTATTGTTACAGTTTGTGTGGATATTGAAGTTTGTGTTGTATATTGTGTTATAGTCATGTGTGTATCTTGTGTTCTAGTTTGTGTTGTATATTGTATTATAGTTTATTTGTGTTGTATATTGTGTTATAGTTTTGTTGGATATGTATCTATAGTTTATTTGGGTTGTATATTGTGTTATAGTTTGTGTGATATGTATTATGTTTATTTGTGTTGTTATATTTGGGTATAGGTTGTGTGATATTGTTGTATTATAGTTTTTCGTGTTGTATATTGTCTTATAGTTTGTTGTATATTGTATATAGTTTATTTGTGTTGTATATGTGTTATAGTTTGTGTGTATATGGTATTATAGTATTTGTGTTGTATATGTGTTAGTTTGTGGTGTATATTGTATTATAGTGTATGTGTGTCTATTGTTGTTGTGGTATAGTTTGTGTTGTATATGGTGTATAGTGTGTGTTGTATATGTATTATAGTTTATTTGGGTGTGTAATTGTGTTAAGTTGTGTGTTGTATAGTGTGTTATATTGTGTTGATATGTATTATAGTTTTTATTTGTGTTGTGTATATTGTGTTATAGTTTGTGTTGTATATTGTATTATAGTTTATTTTGTGTTGTTATATTGTGTTTATAGTTTGTGTTGTATATTGTGTTATAGTTGTGTTGTTGTTGTATTGTGTTAATAGTTGGTTGTATATTGTGTTAAGTTTGTGTTGTATATTGTATGATGTTTGTGTTGTATTATTGATATTATAGCTGGTTTGTGTTGTGCATTGTTGTTATAGGTTTGGTTGTCATTGGGTTATAGTTTGGTTGTGCATTGTGTTTTATAGTTTGTGTGGTATATTATATTATAGTTTTATTGTGTTGTATATTGTGTTATAGTTTGGTTGGAAGTGTGGTATAGATTGTACTGTTGTTATTGGATTATAGTTGTGTTGTATATTGTATATAGCTGTTGGGTGGGTATAGTGCCGTTATAGTTTTTGTGTTGTATATGTGTTTATAGTTTGTGTGTATAGTTGTTATATGTCTTTGTGTGGTTTGTATGTTGATTGGTTCCTGTTGTGGATTGGATCAAATGTTGATGATTTGTTTGCTGTGTGATACAATCTTATCTCCAAAACTCCATATTTCCATCAAACAACTTCCTCTCTTGTAGAATACAGATGGAAATAAATGATTTGAGTACATTGAATTTCCCACCGCCTGCTCTGTAATTGAATACTTTACATTGATTACTAATATACTAGACATGCCAGATAGATATATAGATATGTTATAGTTTGTCTGGAGATTGATGTGTCAAAGGAACAGGAAAACCGGACAGTAAATTAAGAAGATTGGAATAAATGCCCCCTTAACACGAGAGAGGATGGTTGAATAGAAACGGCCCCGCACAGAGAAAATTAAAACTATAAGTGCCCAGCTGGTTACTGTATTTGTTTACTTCACTGAAGACCACTTATTCCATCCTTCTCCGTCCAGATGCATCATGATGTCAACACTCACCATGCATCATGATGTCGGCCACTGCCCCACATGCATTATGATGTCCAAGTCCACCATGCATTATTATGTCATGTACCCCATATTCATGATGTCATTCCCACATGCATATGATTCGGTCCGCCATATGTCATGATTCATATCCCACCATGCATCTTGATGTCACGTCCTACGTGTGCATCAGGATGTCACGTCCCACCATGCATCATTATTCAAGTCCAACAATTCGTACATGGATGTTGTGTGCCACCTGCTCATGAGTCACACACCACCAATCCATGCATCATGATGTCAGTCCAACCATTCTTCGGATGTTGTGGCCACCATGCATCAGTATGTCACACCACCCCAATCCATGCATCATGATTCAAGTCCCACCATGCTCATAATGTCAGTACCACCATGATCATGATGTCCGTCCCACCATGCATCATGATTCACGTCCCCCCGAACTCATGATGTCACGTTCCACATTGCTTCCGGATGTCAAGTCCCACCATGCATCATGATGTCGAGTCCCACCAGCCTCATGATGTCACACACCCCACCCATCCATTCATCATAATGTCAAGCCTCACATGAATGTGGATGTCCCACCCCTAATCCATGCTCGTGTGTCACGCCCCTAATCCATGCATTGTGATGTCTGGGCGGACGGCAACCTTTGAACCCATATTTTGACCCGTTATTTTGTAAATTCACGGTGTGCAAAATCATGCTTTCTCGTCTTGTGGTACATGTCGTTGGATTGTATAATAGTGGAATATTTTCGACTAAGTGCACAAATTGTTATCACTTTTCCCCGTGGGGTTTTTCCTGTAAATCCGTCCGACCCTGAGCACTTTCAACCAGTAACAACACTGAGCGGTTGCAAGGAAATCCCACTGATCTAATAGACGAAAGGCCAAGGTAAATATTGACATGAAGTTTCTGACTGTTTGTTTAAATTAACAAGGCAGATACAATTCAATAGTGTCCAATCTCTGTGTCACCTGCTCATATTGTGTCTAAAATTGTTCTTCCTGCTGGAGGGGGTTGGTGGGACTATATTTCCCCTTTTTACGGTGCCATGGGATATTTTATAACCACAGCCCATGAGCCGGTAAACCAGTGATACCAGATACTTGGCAGCAGCATTTTCCAACCACACAAAAGTATCGTATGAGTGAATTACCAATCGTACTATAAAAGCTGAATCTTGTTGTATGAGCCGCAATGTAATGGCGGCCCTTCCTTGCATGGTTATTGACCTTTCTCTTTATACAAGCTGTTCCCACCATTGGCCAGACATCACCAATGATTCACTATGACATCATCCGTCATTGGGGGAATTGAGGCTCGACAAGGATGGAGCTAGTAACTATATAGGGCTGAATAACTCCGTCTTTAGGAACTCTGGCTGGCAAGGAGGGGTAGCTAGGAATCGCAGGGCCCCATAGCAAGATTATAGAGGGGCCCCCTCACCCACATATAAATTTAGAAAAAAACAGTTTGGTGTAATTCAACCCAACCTGGGGCAGGTTTTTTTATAAGGGAATGTCACAGGTTCAGCCCACACACCCTTTTTCAATTTTAACGTTTACATTCAAGAGCTCCCGGCTCGAGATTCCTACTTTTAATAAAAACCCCGATCCTCGGGGGTTGACACGCCCCCTTGATGCTGTTGCGTAGCTGGTTGGTTATGAGCATGCACAGTTAAGCAGAGGCGTCTCGTCATGTAACGGGCGGTCAGCCTTGGCCGTATGTCGATCACGTGAAGAGAGGAGCCCGGTTTTTTAAGTAGAATATCTGAGCCTGGAGCTTCTTGACGACTAATGAGGGGGTTGTGGTGACTGAACTATGTGAGTAACATTTTTCTTAGGAGGGTGGGACATGTCTGCAGGGGCCTGGTGGGCCCCCTTTCATATATATATATAATAAATGTGTGATTGCAGGTGGTCATAATTATATATCATAAATGTGATGATGATTGACAGGTAGTTAATTGGGCATTGAAGAGATACAAATTCCTGTTTCTTTCTATTTTCTTCTTCTTTTTTTTTTCTTATTCTCCTCTTTTATCTTCCTCCTTTTTGGACCTATTCTCAACACCCAGGGAGACCCAGGGTAAACCCACCTACTACCTACCCTTCATTTACATGGCAGCATATTTAAAGGGACTATAGTGGAAAAAACAATTTTGACAATACATCACAAAAGTTTGTTTTTTGAATCCCAATCCCACTCCGACACCAAGGTACACCACTACTGATCTACTTATCCATTACTGTTGCAGCCATACTTAAAGTGTAACTAAGTCAAAAAAAACGGAATTTTAGATTTATCCCAATAAACAGATAGTTTTATGGTTAAAACACAAAAAGACATACCCACTACAACCAGACCCAGGTACACACACCTTACGTTATCTACTTACCATTACAGTGAGCCATACTTAAAGGTGAAACTAAAGTAAAAAAAAAAACTAATTTAGATTTATACTCAAAAATATAGTTTTATTGGTTAAACACAAAAAAGACATACCGCCTCAACAAGGACCCGGTAACACACCTCCTACTGACCTACCTTTCTATTTCCATCTGGAGCCATATTTAAAGGTAACTAAAGTAAAAAAAAACCTAATTTAGGTATTTTCTCAATAAAGATAGTTTTATGGTTATAAACACAAAAACGACATACCCCTCATCCGACCCAGGTACACCACCCTAGATCTACTTATCCATTACTGTGGTCCAGCCATACTTAAAGGTACTAAGTCAAAAAAACATAATTGTTTATTCCTCAATAAAAGATAGTTTTATGGTTATAAACACAAAAAAGACATACCCCCTCATCCAGTGACCCACGGTACACACACCTACTGATCTACTTATCCCATACTGTGGCAGCCATAACTTTAAGGGTAACTAAAGTCAAAAAAAACTAATTAGATTTATCCTCATATAAAGAAGTTTTATGGGAATTTATAAACACAAAAAAGACATTGACCCCCCCCCCTCAAACCAGACCCCAGGTAAACACACCTATGATCTCTTATCCATTATTGGTTTTTTTGGCAGCCATATTAAACGGGACTACTAAAGTAAAAAAAACTAATTTAGATTTATCCTCAATAAAAGAATAGTTTTATGGTTATAAACAACAAAAAAACACATACCCCCCTCACAAGATACCGTTCCACACACCTATGACCTACTTTTATTCCATGGAAGCCATTACTAACGGGTAACTGAAGTTCAAAAAAAACTAATTTAGATTTATCCTCATAAATTAGTGTTATGGTTTAACACCAAAAAGACTACCCCTCACCGTAAACCCAGTCACACACACCTACTGAACTACGTATCCATTACTGTGGCAGGACATTACTAAGGGTAACGAAAGTCAAAAAAACTAATTATATATTATCCTCAAAAAAGATAGTTTATGTTAAAACACCAACAAAAGACATACCCCCTCATCCAGACCCAGGTAACCACAACCTATAATCTCTTATCCATACTGTGGAAGCCATTACTTAAAGGGTAACAAAGTAAAAAATAATTTAGATTTATTCTTAATAAAAGATAGTTTATGGGTCATAAACCAAACAGACATACCCCCTCACCAGACCCAGGTACACACACTACGATGTCTACTATCCATACTGTGGCACCAACTTAAGGGTGAACTTAAAAGTAAAAAAACTAATTAGATTTATCCTAAATAAAAGATAGTTTAGAATGGTTGTAAACCAAAAAACGACATACCCCTAACACCAGACCCAGGTCACACACCTACTGATCTACGTATCCATTACTGTGGCAGCAACTTAAAGGGAACTAAAGTAAAAAAACTAATTTAGATTTATCCTCCATAAAAGATAGTTTGTATGGTTGTAAACACAAAAAAGACAACCCCTCATCCAGACCCAGGGTACACACACCTACTAATCTACTTATCCATTACTGTGTGTGTCCATACTTAAAGGGTAACTAAAGTATAAAAAAATTTGATCATAATCAAACGTTTATTTTTCTAACCCTCACGTGACAAGGACACACACACTTATGAACCTACCCCATCATTACTGTTCAGAATAATTAAACGGGAAACTAAGTAAAAAAAATAATTTTGGAACCAATCATCAAAAAAGTTTTGTTTTTTTTTTAACCCCCAGCCCGAAAACAGGTACACACATCTACTGATCTACTTATTCATTACTATGGCAGCCATACCTTACAAGGGTAACTAAATAAATTACAAAAAATGTGGTCATAATCAAAAGAGTTTGTTTTTTTTAACTTCCAACCTGATACAGTACACACACCTACTGACAACCCACCCTTCCATTCTGTGGCCAATACTTAAAGTGAATGTCCACCCCTATCTACAAAATCTATTCTGTGGTATATATTATAAATGGGGATTATCAGGCATGTATAAGGTAAAGGTAGGTTCCGTAGTATTTCTTCTACTTCTTTTTATGTCTTCCTGAAGAACAGGAGGTAAATGCACTGTCCTCCTACTCCCTCTTCAGTAAATTGCAGGAGAGGAGGAGACACTTACCCGCGGATCGGCGCTGCGCAGACAGTGCAAAGGACGTGGACGCATAGGAGACGTCCAGAGAGCAGCGGATAAGTTCTCCTGCTCTCCTGCAAAGATTTCCTGAGAAACGGGAGAGGAGACAGTGCATTTACCCTCTGTTCTTCAGTAAAACAGTAAAAAAGAAAGTTATACAAATACGATGGACTATACCCTTCAATTTGGTGAGTGTGAACATTCCATTATGTCCTAATGGTTAAATTCTTACCCGGAACAGTGTCCACATAAGCATTCCACTGGGAAATATGTCAATTGTCCCTGACGGAGGGCGACACCTGGTCCCTGGAGGGGGTTTCCCCGGAATATTTGAAACCCTGAATCACCATCCTGTCTATTCACGGTTCCATGTAATAATCCTATTGCACAATATTAATCTTGGGAGGATTTAAGAATAAACGTTGCTCGGGCTATTGTCTATATATGATGTTGTCACATGAATCCTATTTAACCTGGGCAGGGCCCACTACTAAATGTCTATTCTATTTCATAACCGTACACAGATACACCCTCATCCGGGTTAATACCATTACAGGCTGTGACGGGACGGTGGCAGGGCTCAGCCGTGGTTGGTGGTTGGGACTTTTCACCGTTCACGTTGTGATAGTATGGTTGGGACCTGGTGGTTAACCTCGAGAACTCCACTAGACCCCCCACACACAAAAAACCTGATAAACCACAGTAAACACGGTTCAGGAACCCATAGCAACATTATGACCATCAGTTGGTCAAGGATAATACACACTCAATTTATAAACGGTAGGTCTGTTGGCCTTGAAATCCCATTTGTACACGGATGGAGAACTGAGTCTGTTCTATAGGGGGCGACACTGAAAACATTGGGAGTGACCAAAAATCACAGACAGCAGCGATGTGTGGCAGAAAACTGATTCATGATAGTACCCGAGGTTACGGTGGGTACCAGGGAAGGGATGCTGGAGATGTTAGTTTTAGATGGTAATGTCCTTGGGACAGGGTTCTCCCATTATACCGCTAGATTGTAATCTCCTTGGGACAGGGTTCTCCATTATACGCTAGATTGTAATCTCCATGGGCAGGGTCCCATTATACCGCTAGATTGTATAATCTCCTGGGACAGGGTCTCCCATTATACCGCTAGATTGTAATATCCGGGACAGGGTCTCCCATTATACCGCTAGATTGTAAATCCATGGGACAGGGTCTCCCATATACCGCTAGATTGTAATATCCATGGGACAGGGTCTCCCATTATACCTAGAGTGTAATATCCATGGGACAGGGTTTCCATTATACACGCTAGATTGTAATTCCCATGGGACAGGGTCTCCCATTATACCGCTAGATTGTAATATCCATGGGACAGTCTCCCATTATACGCTAGATTGTAATCTCCTTGGGACAGGGTCTCCCATTAACCGTAGATTGTAATTCCTTGGGACAGGGTCTCCCATTATACCTACTAGATTGTAATATCCATGGGACAGGGTCTCCCATATACCGCTAGATTGTATATCCTGGGACAGGGTCTCCCATTTACCGCTAGATTGTAATTCCCTTGGGACAGGGTCTCCCATTATACCGCTAGATTGTAATTCCTTGGGACAGGGTCTCCCATATACCACTAGATTGTAATCTCCTGGGACAGGGTCTCCATTATAACCGCTAGATTGTAATATCCTTGGGACAGGGCTCCATTATACCGCTAGATTGTAATCCTTGGGACAGGGTCTCCCATTATACCGTAGATTGTAATATCCTGGGGGACGCGTCTCCCATTTATACCGCTAGATTGTAATCTCCTGGACAGGGTCTCCCATTATACCACTAGAATTGTAATATCCTTGGGACAGGGTCTCCCATTATAACGCTGATTGTAATATCCATGGGACAGGCTCTCCATTATACCGCTAGATGTAATATCCTTGGACAGGGTCTCCCATTATACGCTAGATTGTAATTATCCTTGGACAGGGTCTCCCATTACCGCTAGATTGTAATATCCATGGGACAGGGTCTCCCATTATCACCGCTAGATTGTAATCTCCTGGGACAGGGGTCTCCCATATTACCGCTAGATGTAATCTCCATGGTGACAGGGTCTCCCATATACCACTAGATGTAATCTCCTTGCGGACAGGGTATCCCATTAATACGCATATAGAGCTCCCTATAGACAGATATATATCTCCCCTATTATAAAGTAATTATTCTCCCTATATACAGTATATATATCTCCCGATATACAGTATATATATCTCCCATATAATATGTGTATTAATATATCCATATATACAGTATATTGGATCTCCCGATATAAAGTATATATATCTCCCTATATAAGAGGTTATAGCAGCTACCTGATATAAAGTATAGGAGATCTCCCTATTGAAAGTAGATTAGCTACTCCCGAGATAAAGGAGATATATTCCCCATATAAGGTATATAGATTTCCCGAAGAGAAAGGAGAGAGAGCGCCCGATAGAAAGGAGAGAGAGCGCCCGAGAGAAAGGAGAGGAGAGCGCCCGAGAGAGAGGAGAGAGAGGAGAGAGGGGAGAGCGCCCGAGAGAGAAAGAGATGAGAGAGAGCGTAGAGAGAGAGAGAGAGCACCGAGAGAATAAGTGAGAGAGAGAGCGCCCGAGGGAAAGGAGAGAGAGCGCCCGCGAGGACAAGGAGAGAGAGACGAGAGAGAGAGATAGAGAGAGAGAGAGAGAGAGAATATCTCCTATATAAAGTATATATATATATATATATATATATATATATCTCCTATTCCCAAGTATAATATCTCCCTATATAACAGTATATAGATCTCCCTATATAAAAGTATAATATCATCTCCATATAAAGTTATGGACTCCCTATATAAGTATATAGATATCATATATACAGGGCGGGGTATCTATATATATCTCTATATAAGTATATAGATCTCCCTATATAAATTATATATAATCTCCCTATATAAAGTATATAGATCTCCCAATATAAAGTAATAGACTCCATATATACAGTATATATATCTCCCTATAAAAGTTAGTATATTCCCTATATTTACAGTATATATACTTCCCTATATAAAGGATATATAAATCTCCCTATATACAGTATATAATCTCCCTATCTAAAGTATATATATCTCCCTATATAAAGTATTGGATCTCCCTATATAAGTAGATACCCGATATCTCCACTATATACAGTAATAATATCTCTATATACAGTATTATAGATCTCCCTATATACAGTATATATATATCTCTAATACACAGTATATAGATCTCCCTATATAAAAGTATTATGATCTCCAATATAGAGTATATGAGATCTCCCAATAAGTAATATAGATCTCCATATATACAGTATTATATATCTCCCTATATAAAGGATAGATCTCTCCTATATACAGTATATATATCTCCTATATCAAGTAATAATATCTCCTATATAAAGTATATATATCTCCATATGTTACAGTATATATATCTCTCAATTATATAAACTATATAATATCTCCCTATATAAAAGAATAGAATCTCCCCAGATCAAAGTATATAGATCTCCATATATACAGTCTATAGATATATATCTCCCCTATATAAAGTAATATATATCCCTATATACAGTAGAGATATACTACCTAATAAAGCATATATATCTCCCTATATCTAAAGTTATATATACTCCCTATTATAAAGTATATATATTTCCCATAAAAGTCTATAGACTCCATATTAAAGTATATAGATCTCCTTTATAAAGTATATAGATATCACAAATATAAAGTATATAGATCCCCTATAAAAGTATAGAGATATCACTATAGACAGTAGATATATATCTAGAGATACAGATAGAGATCTCCCTAGAGAAAGTATATAGATAGCCATAGAGGAAAGCAGAGAGAGGCCAGACGCCACTAAGGAGAGAGAGGAAGAGAGAAGGAGGGAGAGGAAGAGAGGAAAGAGAGAGAGAGACCAGAGGAGAGCAGAGTGAAAAGCAAAGGGGCCGCCCAGACAGAATGAGAAGGAGTGGGCATGAACCAGGAAGCACTGCAACCCTAGGCAGCAGCCGGTGTACTGGCCCGCCTTTCAAGGACGGCTGGAGTCATTGCGGTGGAGAGGCCCCGGAAAGAGGGCGACGGGCGAAATTCCGGCCTCGCCGCCGGCGCGCGCCCCCCCCCCCCCTCCGGACATTCTTTCGCCCCGGATAGTATAGCTCCAAGATAACAAGTGATATTATATCTCCCTCTATACAGTTATTGATCTCCTATATAAAGTATATATATCTCCATATATAAGGGATATAGATCTACCTATTATAAAGTATATATATCTCCCTATATACAAGTATATAGGAAATTCCCTATAAAAAGTATAGATATCCCCCATTATAAAGGATATAAGATCTCCCTATATAAAGTATATATATCTCTATATAAAGGATTATATTCCATATATTAAAGTATATTTATCCCCTTATATCGTATCTATAGATATTATATATATCTCCCTATATAAATTATATATATATATATATATATATATATCCCCTATTATAAAGATATATATATTCCCTATATAAAGTGTATATATATCTCCCTATATAAAGTAATCTATAATATATTATATATATATATATATATATATATTAGCCTAGATATATATAATATCTCCCTATATAAAGTATAGCTATATCGCCCTATAGAAAGTATATTATCTCCCTATATAAAGTATATATATTCTCCCTATATAAAGTATATGGATCTCTCTATATAAAAGTATTAGATTCTTCCTATATTACAGTTAATATCTATACTCTATATCACCGTTATTAACGATCTCCCTATATAAAGTATATATTCCCTATATAAGATATAGATCTCCCATATAAAATTATAAGACTCCATATTACAGTATATATATCTCCCTATATAAGTATATATATATCTCCTATATCCAGATAGATCTCTCCCATATGAAGTATATATATCTCCCTATATAAAGTGTTCATATACTCCCTATATTAAAGTATAGGATCTCCTATATAAGTTATATATCTCCCTATTACATTTATATTTATATCTATCTCTAGATACAGTATATATATCTCCTATATACAGTTTTATATATCTCTATAACAGTATATTAGATCTACCCTATATAAATACTATTATATCCCTCATATAAAGTATTAGATCTCCCCATATAAAGGTTATATGATCTCCTATATACAGTATATATATCTCCCTATTAAAGTTCTATATATCTCCTATGACCATATATATTCTCCTAGATAAAGTACTATAGATAGACTCCCTATATAAAGTATCATATATCTCCCTATGTACAGTATATTATCTCCAATATGAAAGGTAAATAGATCTCCCTATATGAAGAATATAGATCTCCCCATAAAGATATATAGAATCTCCATATTACAGTAGTATAATATATCTCCCATATCAGCTATTAATAGATATCCATATATCCAGTTATATATCTCCCTATATAAGTCCTATATAATTATATCCTCCCTATATAAATATATATATCTCACTATCATACAGTTATATATATGTCTCCAAGATATAGACTCCTACATAGTATAATCCTCCCTATATAAAATATGATCTCCCTATATAAAGATTAGATTCTCCCATATATATAAATCCCGATCAGTAATATAGATCTCCCTATCAATACAGTAGATATATCTCTCTATATCACGTATTAGACGTCCCTATATAAAGTATATAGATCTCCTATATAAAGTATCTATAATCTCCCTATATACAGTATATATATCTCTCTATAACATATAAATCTCCCTATAAAGTATGTAGACTCACTATATAAGTAATTAATCTCCCTATATTACAATATTTTATCTCCGCTATATAACCAGGTATATATTCTCCCTATAAAATATATATATCTCCCTAGATTACAGTATATTGATTCTCCTATATAAAGAATTAAATCTCCCTAAAGATATACTCCTACTATACTATAGTTCCCTATATAAGTTTTTTTCCCAGAAAGCTATAAAGTATATAGATCCCCCATATAAAGTAAGTATCCTAGATAATATTAGTCTCCCTAATAAAATAGTATGATAATCGAATCCATATATAAAGTTATAGATATATCTCCCATTCGTATATAGATATCAAGTATATGATCTCCCATATATAAAGTATCATATATCTCCCTAGATACAGTATATATATCTCCCGTATAAGTAGATATATCTCCCTATAGAAGATATATATTCCCGAATATAAAGGATACGAGTTCCATAAAATAGGCGCCCGAAGATGGCGGAAAAGTAGAGGCAGAGCAAGAAGGGGGGAATATAGTCGTCCATATAAAGTATAAGTATTCTATATACAGTTCCTATATAATATATAATCCTAGATACAGTATATCCTCCCTATTAAGTAATATCTCCCTTATATAAAGTCTATAGATATTCCCTAATAATACAGTCTATATAATCTTCCCTATAATAAAGTATATAGACTGTCCCTTATAAAGTAAAGTCCCTATAGTTAGATCTCCCTAATAAAGTATATAGATTCTCCCTATATACAAGTTACTATATCTCCTCTATATCATTATAATCTGCCCTATATAAAGTATATCGAATCATCCCTATTAAAGTATAGTAGATCTCCCTATAGTACGTATATATAGTCTCCCCTATATAAGTATTTCTCTCTCTATACAGTATATAATCTCTCCCGATATACATTATATATCTCCCCGATTATATAAGTATACTGACTATCTCCCCTATATACAGTATATATTTATCTCCCTAATTACAGTTATATAATCTCCCTATATACAGTATATCTATCTCCCTATTAAAGAATATATATCCTTTGCCAGGTACATTTCTTTAGCGCTTTTAAAGGGCAAGTCCAGCCACCACCACACCTCAATGGTGTCGGTTATTGGCCCATTACTACCTAACCCATTTCGCTCTAAGGTCGCTCCCCTTATGTCGCACTGACGCAAGTATAAAGGCGGGAGCGGACGGCTTGAATTCTGCCGATGCGCTTGCGCGTGCATGTTTTCTCGCGGCGAAAAACCACGCGAGCAATCGCAGCAACGCATTTAGCGACAAGGGATTCGTAGTCCTTGCACCAATGCGCATGTGATTTGCGTACTCACAAGAAGGAATCGAACATGCGCGGAATCGCGTATGCGGGGGTGTTGATCATTTTGGCGCCGTGGGCCCCTGAAACCCCTAAAAGTGTTCGGCCAATTCAGATACATACGTTTTTTCCAACATACTTTTTGCGCTAGGAGCGGGCCTAGTGTACTCCAAGCTCTTGACCATCACCCCGCCTCCAATACAGACGCGATCAGGACCATGTAAGCACCGTGGGATAAGGAAGGGGCTGTAATATACTTAACTTAGTATTATTATTATGTAAATAAAACACCGCTTAGTCCGGGCAGGTTGTGCGTCTGTGATAATACTTAAGGTTTACGCTGGTTGGAGGGGAACGAGGATGGATCCGGCGATGGTGGGGGTTGTGGGGAGCAAGGAACGGAAAAGGCAACGACTGGAGCGGGTGTCAGAGAGCTTGGCCGCCTCCTGGTCGCAAAATATGTTGGAAAAAACGTTATGTATCTTGAAATCGGCTGTTGTTAAAGCTAGAATAATTGGCACAATAACATATTAAAATTAGGTTTTGGGGGTGTGTACTTGCCTTTAAATCTAAACTGTTTATCCAACCTTTCTGAAAACCATCAAGATTAATGATAGTGTTATCGTGTCTGTAGCACTTTATCCTCCCCCGACTTGTATCTCTATGTGTCCCTACCACTTAGATTGTAGCTCTTTCGGGAATCGCAGAGATTTTCTTGTCCTAATATGTCCAAGCTTACCACGTCACTTATTTATATATTATTGTATTCTTAACCTTTGAATTTATTTCTATAATTATTTTATCTGTATAATGTACTTATCACCCTTGTTTGTACTACTCTGTATGTTTATAATGACAGCACTGATTATCTGTATAATCTGTATTGTTATAATACGATCTGTGTCCCCAAGGTGGCGCTATTATAATAAACATTATACAGACATACTGTATAATCTAGTATTGTTATAAGTTACAGTCGCTGTGTACCCAAGTGCGCTAATTAAATAAACTATAATACATACTGTATATCTGTATTGGTTCTAATGACAGACGCTTGTTCCCCAAGGTGGCGCTATAGATATAAAATAAAAAATACATGACATACTGTATAATCTGATTTGTTATACAATGTACAGCTCTGTGCCCCAAGTGGGCGATATATAGACAGATATACATACATACTGTATACTCTGTATTGTTATATGTACAGCGACTGTTGTTACCCGTCGTCCTATATATAAACAATATCATAATATCTGTATAACTCTGTTATTGTTATAATGTCGCGCGTCTGGTACCCAAGTGGCGCTCTATAATATAAACATATAACATACATACTATAATCTGTATGTGTTATGTAATGTACAGCTCTGGTTGCCCCAAGTGGGCTATATATAAATAAAATATATATACATACTGTATAATCTGTAGTGTTATAATGTACAGAAGCGCTGTGGTCCACAAGTGGCGTATATAAATAAACTATACATACATACTGTATAACTCTGTATTGTTATCAATTGTCACAGCGCTGTGTACCCAAGTGGTCTATATAAATAAAAATATCAATACATACGTATTAATCTGTATTGTTAGAAGTACAGCGCTGTGTGCCCCAGAGTGGCACTATAAAAATAACATATACATAATACTGTCATAATAGTATTGTTTATATTCAGCGCTGTGTACCAAGTGGCGCTATATAATAAACATATACCTACATCCTGTAAATCTGTATTGTTATTATGTACAGCTGCTGTCCATCCCAAGTGACGCTATAAATAAACCATATACATACATACTGATACATCCGTATTGTTATAATGTACAGCGCTGTGTACCCAAGTGATGCTCATATGAACTAAACCATATAACATACATACTGTTAATCGTATTGGTTATAATGTACGTTCTGTGTCCCAAAGTGACGCTTTAGTATATAAAGTATATAGATCTCCCTATATACAGTATATATATCTCTCTATATACAGTATATAGATCTCCCTATATAAAGTATATAGATCTCCCTATATAAAGTATATAGATCTCCCTATATACAGTATATATATCTCTCTATATACAGTATATAGATCTCCCTATATAAAGTATATAGATCTCCCTATATAAAGTATATATATCTCCCTATATACAGTATATTTATCTCCCGATATACAGTATATATATCTCCCGATATAAAGTATATATATCTCCCTATATACAGTATATTGATCTCCCTATATAAAGTATATATATCTCCCTATATACAGTATATATATCTCCCTGTATAAAGTATATAGATCTCCCTATATAAAGTATATATATTTCCCTATATAAAGTATATAGATCTCCCTATATAAAGTATATAGATCTCCCTATATAAAGTATATAGATCTCCCTATATAAAGTATATAGATCTCCCTATATAAAGTATATAGATCTCCCGATATAAAGTATATATATCTCCCTATATACAGTATATTGATCTCCCTATATAAAGTATATATATCTCCCTATATACAGTATATATATCTCCCTGTATAAAGTATATAGATCTCCCTATATAAAGTATATAAATCTCCCTATATAAAGAATATAGATCTCCCCATATAAAGTATATAGATCTCCATATATACAGTATATATATATATCTCCCTATATAAAGTATATATATCTCCCTATATACAGTATATATATCTCCCTATATAAAGTATATATATCTCCCTATATAAAGTATATATATCTCCCTATATACAGTATATATATTTCCCTATATAAAGTATATAGATCTCCCTATATAAAGTATATAGATCTCCCTATATAAAGTATATAGATCTCCCTATATAAAGTATATAGATCTCCCTATATACAGTATATATATATCTCTCTATATACAGTATATAGATCTCCCTATATAAAGTATATAGATCTCCCTATATAAAGTATATAGATCTCCCTATATACAGTATATATATCTCCCTATATAAAGTATATATATCTCTCTATATACAGTATATATATCTCCCGATATACAGTATATATATCTCCCGATATAAAGTATATATATCTCCCTATATACAGTATATATATCTCCCTATATAAAGTATATATATCTCTTTGCCAGGTGACATTCTTTAGCTCTTTTAAAGGGCAAGTCTCAGCCACCCCCCACTACTCTCCATAGTGGTGTTCTGGCTGTTATTGGCCCATTATTCTAAACCTAACCCACACACTCGGTCCTGCGCGTGCTAAGGGCGTCGCTCCACTCCTTACGCTGTCCGCACTGGAAGCGGGCGAAAAGATAATAAAAAGCAGGCGAGGGGGCAAGGGGGAGCGAGGCCAGGCGGCTTTGATGCCGTGCGCTTGCGCGGCATTGTTTTCTCGGCGCGGCGAACAGCACACCGACGCTGGGGGGCGAGCAATCGCAGCACTCGCATGTTTAGCGAGCAAGGGGATGTCGGTGAGTCCTCTTGCACCGCCCAAAAGTCGCGCATGTGATTCGACCAAAGAAGGAACTCGAACATGCAGCGGAATCGCGTATGCGTGTGATCACGTTTGGCGCAGTGGGCCCTGAACCCCATTAAAAGCTGTTCAGCCAAATTCAAGATACATACGTTTTTCCAACATACTTTTTGCAGCTAGGAGCGGCCTAGTGTACTCCAAGCTCTCTGACATCACCTCCAGCCAATCACAGACGCAGATGACATCATGTAAAGCACCGTGGGATAGAAGGGCTGTAATATACTTAACATTATATTATTATTATAAATATATACGCCGCTTAGGTCCGGGCATGGCGTCTGTGATATACTTAAGGATTTACGCTTGGTTGGAGGAGGAACGAGGATGGATCCGGATGGTGGGGGTTGGGGGGAGCAAAGGCACGAAAAGGCACGACTGGAGGGGATGTCAGAGAGCTTGGCCGCTCCTGGTCTGCAAAAAGTATGTTGGAAAAACGTATGTATCTTGAAATCGGCTTGTTTTAAAGCTAGAATAATGGCCAATAACATATAAAATTATGGTTTTGGGGGTGGACTTGCCCTTTAAATCTAAACTGTTATCCTACCTTTCTGAAAACCACACTATTAATGTGTTATCTGTCTGAGCACTTTATCCTCCCCCGACTTGTATCTCTATGTTGTCCCTACCACTTAGATTGTAAGCTCTTCGGGGCAGAGATTTTCTTTCCTAATATGTCAAGCTACACGTCACTTATTTTATATATATATGTATTCTTAACCTTTGAACCTTTATTTCTATAATTATTTTATCTGTATAATTGTACTTATCCCCTTGTTTGTTACTCTGTATTTTATAATGTACAGCACTGATTATACTGTATAATCTGTATTGTTATAATGGACAGAGCTGTGTCCCCAAGTGGCGCTATATAAATAAACATATACATACATACTGTATAATCTGTATTGTTATATGTACAGCGCTGTGTACCCAAGTGCGCTATATAATAAACTATACATACATACTGTATACTGTATTGTTCATAATGTAACAGCGCTGTTCCCCAAGTGGCGCTATATAATAAACATATACATACATACTGTATAATCTGTTTGTTTAAATGTACAGCGCTGTGTCCCCAAGTGGCGCATATAATAACAATACATACATACTGTATATCTGTATTGTTTAATGTACAGCGCTGTGTACCCAGTGCGCTATATATAAACAATATACATACATATCTGTTAACTCTGTATTGTTATAATGTCCCGCGCTGTGTACCCAAGTGGCGCTATATAAATAAACATATACATACATACTGTATAATCTGTATGTTGTAAATGTACAGCTCTGTTGCCCCAAGTGGCGCTATATAAATAAACATAATATACATACTGTATACATCTGTATTGTTATATGTACAGCGCTGGTCCCCAAGTGGCGCTATATAAATAAACTTATACATACATACTGTATAACTCTGTATTGTTATAATGTACAGCGCTGTGTACCCAAGTGGCTATATAAATAAACATATACATACATACTGTATAATCTGTATTGTTATAATGTACAGCGCTGTGTCCCCAATGGCCCTATAAAAAATAAACATTACATACATACTGTATAATCTTGTGTTTTATAATGTACAGCGCTGTGTACCCAAGTGGCGCTATATAAATAAACATATACATACATACTGTAAAATCTGTATTGTTATAATGTAACAGCGCTGTTCCCCAAGTTACGCTATATAAACTAACATATACATACATCTGTTAATCCGTAATTGTTATAATGTACACGCGCTGTGTACCCAAGTGATGCTATAAACTAAACATATACATACATACTGTAAATCTGTATTGTTATAATGTACAGTCTGTGTCCCCAAGTGACGCTTATAAATACATATACATACATACTGTATAATCTGTATTGTTATAATGTACGGCGCTGTGCCCCAGTGGCGCTATATAAATAAACAATACATACATACTGTATAATCTGTATTGTTATAATGTCGCGCTGCGTGCCCCAAGTGCGCTATATAAATAAACATATACATACATACTGTATAATCTGTATTTTTATAATGTACAGCGCTGTGTACCCAAGTGGCGCTATTAAACATATCCATACTGTATAATCTGTATTGTATAATGTACCGCGCTGTGTACCAAGTGGCGCTATATAAATACATAATACATACATCGGTTATTCTGTATTGTTTAATGTACACGCTGTGTCCCAAGTGGCGCTATATAAATAACATACATACATACTGTATAATCTGTATTGTTATAATGTACACGCTGCATCCCCAAGTGCGCTATATAAATAAACATATACATACATACTGATAATCTGTATTGTTAATGTACACGCGTGTGTCCCCAAGTGGCCTATTAATAAACATATACATACATACTGTATAATCTGTATGTTATAATGTCATCGCTGTGTACCCAAGTGGCGCTATAATAATAAACAATACGTACAACTGTATAATCCGTATTGTTATAATGTACGCGCTTTGTCCCCAATGGCGCTATATAAATAAACTATACTACATACTGTGTATAATCTGTATTGTTAAATGTACAAGCGCTGTGTCCCCAAGTGGCGCTATATAAATAAACAATATACTACATACTGTATAATCCGTATTGTTATAATTTACAGCTGTGTCCCCAAGTGGCGCTATATAAATAAACATATACATACATACTGTATAATCTGTATTGTTATAATGTACAGCGCTGTGTACCCAAGTGCGCGATAAATAAACATATACATACATACTGTATAATCTGTATGTTATAATGTACAGCCGCTGTGTCCCCAAGTGGCGCTATATAAATAAACATATACTACATACTGTATAATCTGTATTTTTATAGGTCACAGCGCTGTGTACCCAAGTGGCGCTATATAAATAAACATATACATACATACTGTATAATCTGTATTGTTATAAGATGTCAGCACTGTGTCCCCCATGGCTCTATATAATAAACGTTCATCATACTGTATAATCTGTAGTGTTATAATGTACAGCGCTGTGTACCCAATGGCGCATATAAAACATATACATACTGTATAATCGTACTGTTATAATGTACAGCGCTGTGTCCCCAAGTGGCGCTATATAAATAAACATATACATACATACTGTATAATCTGTATGTATAATGTACACGCTAAACCAAGTGGCGCTAATAATAAACATATACATACATACTGTATAATCTGTATTGTTTATATGACATCGCGGTGTCCCCAAGTGGCGCTATATATACATATACATGCATACTGTATAATCTGTATGTTTATAATGTACAGCGCTGTGTCCCCAAGTGGCGCTATATAAATAAACAATACATACATACTGTATAATCTGTATTGTATAATGTTACAGCGCTGTGTCCCCAAGTGGCGCTATATAAATAAACAATACATACATACTGTATAATTGTATTGTTATAATGCAGCGATGTGTACCCAGTGGCGCTATATAATAACATATACATACTGTATAATCTGTATTGTTATAATGTAAGCTGCTGCGTACCCAATGGCGCTATATAAACATATACATACTACGTTAAATCTGTATTGTTTATAATGTACAGCGCATCGTACCCAAGGGCGCTATATAAATAAACATTACATACATACTGTATAATCTGTATGTTATAATGTACAGCACTGTGTATCCAAGTGCCGCTATATAAATAAACTATACATACATACTGTAAATCTGTATTGTTATAATGTAGCGCTGCGTTCCAAGTGGCGGCTATATAAATAAACATATACATACATACTGTATAATCTGTAGTGTTTAATGTACAGCGCTGTGTCCCCAAGGGGCGCTATAAAAATAACATTACATACAACTGTATAATCTGTATTGTTATAATGTACGGCGCTGTGTCCCCAAGTGGCCTAGTATATAAATAACATATACTACATACTGTATAATCTGTATTGTTATAATGACCAGCGATGTGTCCCAAGTGGCGCTATATAATAAACATATACATACTGTATAATATGTATTGTTATAATGGACAGCGCTGTGTCCCCAAGTGGCGCATATAAACAATACTTACCACTGTAAATATCTGTATTGTTATAATGTACAGCTAGGTGTACCAATGGCGCTATATAAATAAACATATACATACATACTGTATAATCTGTAGGTTTAATGTAACAGCGCGTGTCCCCAAGTGCCGCTATATAATAACATATACATACATACTGTATAATCTGTATTGTTATAAGGTCAACGCTGTGTCCCAAGTGGCCGCATAAAATAAACAATACATACATACTGGTATAATCTGTATTGTTATAATGTACAGCGATGTGTACCCAAGTGGCGCATATAAATAAACATATACATACTGTAATATCTTATTGTTTAAATGGACAGCGCTGTGTCCCCAAGTGGCCTATATAAACATATACGTACACACTGTATAATCTGTATTGTTATAGTGTACACGCTGTGTACCCAGTGGCGCTATATATAACATATACATACTGTATAATCTTGTATGTTATAATGGACAGCGCGGTGTCCCCAAGTGGCGCTATATAAACATATACGTACCACTGTTAATCTGTATTGTTATATGTACAGCGCTGTGTCTCCAAGTGGCGCTATATAAATAAACATATACTACATACTGTATATCTTTATGTTATAATGTACAGCGCTGTGTACCCAGTGGCGCTATTAAATAAACATATACATACTGTATAATCTGTATTGTTATAATGTCAGCGCTGGCGTACCAAGTGGCGCTATATAAACATATACATAAACTGTATAATCTGTATTGTATATATGTACAGCGCATCGTCCCAAGGGGCGCTATATAAATAACATATACATACTACTGTATAATCTGTATTGTAATATAATGTACAGACTGTGTATCCAAGTGGCGCTATATAAATAAACATATACATACATACTGTATAATCTGTATTGTTATAATGTACAGCGCTGCGTTCCCAAGTGGCGCTATATAATAAACATATACATACATACGTATAATCTGTATTGTTTAAATGTACAGCGCTTGTGTCCCCAAGTGGCGCTATATAAATAACATATACATACATACTGTATAATCTGTATTGTTTATAATGTACAGCGCTGTGTCCCCAAGTGGCGCTATATAAATAAACATATACATAAAACTGTAAATCTGTTATGTTATAATGTACAGCGATGTGTATACCCAAGTGCGCTATATAAATAACAATACTACTGTAAATATGTATTGTTATAATGGACAGCGCTGTGTCCCAAGTGGCGCTATATAAACATATCCGTACACACTGTAATCTGTATTGTTATAATGTACAGCGATGTGTACCCAATGGCGCTATATAAATAAACAATACATACATACTGTATATCTGTATTGTTAAATGTACAGCCTGTGTCCCCAAGTGGCGCTATATAATAAAAATATCATACATACTGTATAATCTGATTGTTATAATGCCAGCCTGTCCCCAAGTGGCGCGTATATAAATAAACATATACTACATACTGTATAATCTGTATTGTTATAATGTACAGACGCGATGTGTACCAAGTGCGCTATATAAAAACATATACATACTGGTATAATATGTATTGTTTAATGGCAGCGCTGTGTCCACAAGTGGCCGCTAATATAACATATACGTACACACTGTATAATCTGTATTGTTATAATGTACAGCGATGTGTACCCATTGGCCTATATAAATAACATATACATACTGTATAATCTGTATGTTATAATGGACAGCGCTGTGTCCCCATTGGCGCTATAAAACATATACTACACACTGTAAATCTGTTTTGTTATAATGTACAGCGCTGTGTCTCCAGTGGCGCTATATAAATAAACATATACATATACTGTATAAATCTGTATTGTTAATGTACAGCGCTGTGTACCCAAGTGGCGCTATATAAATAAACATATACATACTACTGTATAATCTGTATTGTTTATGTACACGCTGTTCACCCAAGTGGCACTCTAATAAACATATACATACATCTGTAATATCTGTATTGTTATAATGTACAGCGCTGCGTACCCATGTGTGCTATATAAACATATACATACATACTGTATAATCTGTATTGTTATATTGTACAGCGCTGTGTAACCCAAGTGGCACTATATAAACATAACATACTACTGTATAATCTGTATTGTTATATGTACAGCGCTGTGTACCAAGTGGCGTAATAAATAAACATATACATACATACTGTATAATCTGTATTGTTATTATGTACAGCGCTGTGTACCCAGTACGCTATATAATAACATATACATACATACCTGTATAATCTGTATTTTTATAATGTACAGCGCTGCGTACCCAAGTGGCGCTATATAAACATATACATCAACTGATATCTGTATTGTTATAATGTACGCGCATCGTACCCAAGGGGCGCTATAATAATAAACATATACACATCAAACTGTATTCTGTATTGTTATAATGTACAGCACTGTGTATCCAAGTGGCGCTATATAAATAAACATTACTACATACGTGAAATCTGATTGTTATATGTACAGCGCTGCGTTCCCAGTGGCGCTATATAAATACATATACATCATACGTATAACTTATTTTTAATGTACAGCGCTGTGTCCCAGTGGCGCTATATATAAACATATACTACATACATGTATATATATTTCCAAATGTCTCATTGTAATTTCTACTAATAACATAATAGTAACAATAATAACATTATCTTTATGTGTAGGGGAACACGCTCTCTAACAAGTAAAGGTTTATAAAATAGAACCCTATATCCCTGTATATACTGTAATATATCCAGATATAACTAAATGGCCCATTGAATTAAATACATAATATAATCCGATTAACATTGTGGCATTCACGCAATCCTGTGACTCATTTTAATGTATAATATGTGGGCGGACACTCACTGATTCACTACTGTGAAATCCACAAATTACCAGGAGCCACGAACTCAGCTAAATGTCTAATTAAATCCTCACCTGGCTGTACAACAACCAGACACTCATCAATGCAGATCATTATCTGTAATTCACAGCATTCGGTACATTATATGGTTATTAATCTTCACTGTCCTCACAATACACATCATGGAACTGCAACATCTCTCATATACATTAGATTGTAAATCGGGGTCTACAATGATACTGAGATGTTTATAAGCTTCTTGAAACAGGGCGGGGGACATTTATTAACACCAAATCACAAAAGTAATCAGGTTTATATAGCATACTAAAGGTTCCCTTGAAAGAACGTCCGTTTCAGCCAATAAAGTCCCTACACACGGGATGATTATCGTCCGAAAAACGAACGTTCGTACACAAGTGCGCAAACTGATCGGACCCCGCAATCACCGTGTGAACGAACCTTAACATGCGGCCATACAGATACAATACGATACTTCTCATTTCTTTATGGTGTTGCAAATTATACAACTAGTCATAAAATACCATATTGATTGTTAAAGACCGAAGCAGTAGTCTATGGTCAATCCACCATTGCAAAATACAGAGAATAGTGTCTCCCATTATAACGCTAGATTGTAATCTCCTTGGGACAGGTCTCCCATTATAACCGCTAGATTGTAATATCCTTGGACAGGGTCTCCCATTATAACCTAGATTGTAATATCCATGGGACAGGGTCTCCCATTATACCTACCGCTAGATTGTACACCTTGGGACGGGTCTCCCTTATACCGCTAGATTGTAATCTCCTTGGTACAGGGTCTCCCATTATAAGCTAATTGTAATATCCATGGGCACAGGGTCTCCCTTATTCTGCTAGATTGTAATCTCCTTGGGACAGGGTCCTCCCATATAACCGCTAGATTGTAATCTCCTTGGGACCAGTGTCTCCATTATACCGCTAGATTGTAATCTCCTTGGGACAGGGTCTCCCATTATACTGCTAGATTGTAATCTCCTTGGGACAGGGTCTCTCATTATACCGCTAGATTATAATATCCTTGGGACAGGGTCTCCCATTATACCGCTAGATTGCAATCTCCTTGGGACAGGGTCTCTCATTATACCGCTAGATTATAATATCCTTGGGACAGGGTCTCCCATTATACCACTAGATTGTAATCTCCTTGGGACAGGGTCTCCCATTATACTGCTAGATTGTAACCTCCTTGGGACAGGGTCTCCCATTATACTGCTAGATTGTAATATCCTTGGGACAGGGTCTCCCATTATACCGCTAGATTATAATATCCTTGGGACAGGGTCTCCCATTATACTGATAGATTGTAATATCCTTGGGACAGGGTCTCCCATTATACCGCTAGATTATAATATCCTTGGGACAGGGTCTCCCATTATACGCTAGATTGTAATATCCTTGGGACAGGGTCTCCCATTAAACCGCTAGATTGTAATATCCATGGGACAGGGCCTCCCATTATACCACTGATTGTAATATCCATGGGACAGGGTTTCCCATTAACCGCTAGATTGAATATCCATGGGACAGGGCCTCCCATTATACCGCTAGATTGTAAATCCATGGGACAGGGTCTCCCATTATAACCGCTAGATTGTAATACCATGGACAGGCCTCCCATTAACCGCTAGATTGTCAATCCTGGGACAGGCCTCCCATTATAATACCGCTAGATTGTATTTCCATGAGAACAGGTCTCCCTTATACCGCTAGATTGTAATATCCTTGGGACAGGGCCTCCCATTATACCGCGATTGTAATTTCCATGAGACAGGGTCTCCATTATATACCGCTAGATTGTAATATCCTTGGGACAGGGTCTCCCATTATAACCGCTAGATTGTAATCTCCTTGGGACAGGTCTCCCATTATACCGCTAGATTGTAATATCCTTGGGACAGGGTCTCCCATTATACCGCTAGATTGACATATCCATGGGACAGGGCCTCCCATTATACGCTAGATTGTATTTCCATGGGACGTGTCCCCCATTATACCGCTAGATTGATATATCCTTGGGACAGGGTCTCCCATTATACCGCTAGATTGTAATATCCCATGGGACAGGGCCCATTATAACGCTATGGTAATTTCCATGGGACAGGGTCTCCCATTATACCGCTAGATGTAGATATCCTTGGGACAGGTCTCCCATTATACCGCTAATTGTATATCCTTGGGACAGGGTCTCCCATTATACCGCTAGATTGTAATCTCCATGGTACAGGGTCTCCCATTATACCGCTAGATTGTAATATCCTTGGGACAGGGTCTCCCATTATACCGCTAGATTGTAATATCCTTGGGACAGGGTCTCCCATTATACCGCTAGATTGTAATCTCCTTGGGGCAGATTGTAAGGTCCTTGGTAAATATACTATAAAATATAATATAAAGCTGTCATTTCCAAATAAAGTTATAGAATTAACAGGACATTCCCTAGTACGTGGGGATTATGCTGATAGATTAGGAACCCGCTCATAGTGGACAGTGATATTGAGTTACCGATCTCACCGCACATCTCTCTCTGACAGTGACAATCAGGCCGGATCCCTCTCTTCAGTTTCCTGTAATCTATCCGTGGTGACATGTTCTGCACGGATTGTTAGTAAGATTATTACTGGAATTATTGGGTAACACCAGTGACAATTGAACTGTTAAGTAATGAGAAGTTATAACATACCCCCCCCTCCTTACGTATCCTATAAACTGCTGATTTTATTCACTCAGTGTTTCCCACCCTGTATCGTTTCACCATCTTTTCACCCACTGGCTGAGGCATGCTCTGTGCGATTCACCCAGTGAGAGGGAGAAAGGAACTGTCCAATCAGATGCTGTGATAAGGTTAAATCTATTGGATCTGCATGACTTGATTTGCAAGATTCTTGTAGTGTAATGTGGTTTCCTATTTCTGTCTTTATTCAGCCTGACACCAGGAATTTGTTTATTATGTGCCATCCAGCCTGTGATTGGTCAGGTGTTTATGTGCCATCCAGCCTGTGATTGGTCAGGTGTTTATTATGTGCCATCCAGCCTGTGATTGATCAGGTGTTTATTATGTGCCATCCAGCCTGTGATTGGTTAGGGGTTTCATTATTAAAAGATGTGTGTGGCAGAGCACCAGGGGATTTATAATTTATGAACGACCCCCCCGACCCAACACATACACAAGTGCGATTCTCGGGTGAAAAATGCATCGTGGCCGGGGGTTGTGGCTCGGAGCACACATCGCGTGTGTATGAACCTTAAGATTGGCTGCTGATTGGTCATTTACACATCAAAGGGAATTTGGGAATAAAAAGAGCAGTTTTTTTAAAGGCTGTTTACATAGGAGAAGCGACGTTTGCGTGGGGACATGATAACCTTATATAAATATATTAATGGGCCATACAATGAACTCTCTGGTGCATTGTTCACTAATAGGTCATATCAGAGGACACGTGGACATCCTTTAAGGTTGGAAGAAAAGAAGTTTCATATTCAGGTTAGGAAAGGTTTCTTTACAGTGAGAACGGTGACACTGTGGAACTGTCTTCCAGCAGATGTGGTAATGGCAAGTTCATTGAATAGCTTTAAAAATGGGCTGGATAAGTTTCTAAAATTCCTAAATCCTGCTAATTAGCTTTACCGTTCTCACAGTTAAAAACCTCCAGACCAACTTTCCAGGATCTTCCCCACCACTGAAGTTAAACTTACAGGCCTGTAATTACCCGGCTGTTAACGACTACCCTTTTTGAATATTGGAATAACATCAGCCTTTTTCCACTCCAGAGGCACACCACCGGACATGAGGGAATCAGCAAAAATAAGAAACAATGGCCTAGATAAAATTGAACTTAGCTCCCTAAGGACCCGAGGATGTATTTTATCCGGTCCAGAGGATTTATTAATATTAACCTTATTTAGTTGTGTCTGCACCATGTTGGCTTTAAAGAGCCACATCCCCTGTCCCCAGTATTTACTGTCTCTCTGCAGTTTCTCATTTGTGTTTCTAGCAAAAGATACAATTGATGAATGTACCTGTATTCATCGTTGAGTTGCTGTTGCCATGTTTTTAGGAACACACAGCACAAGTAGTCACAAGTTCAAAACTCCTAGTTTACTTGTGAAACAATACAACAGAGTCTGCTGCCCGAATTCCTGGAACAAAACAAAATAGTGAACCGATTTTACTGACATTTACTGAAATGTACTTGTTCCTTCTGCATATGCAGTGGTGGCAAAATGATAAAGTAATGTTTGTTTGGAAACAAACAGACCATTGGGACACAGGTTCAATTCCACAGGCTTCCTTTTTTTTGTTTCTAGCAAAAGATAATGATTCCTCATGTACTGCTATCTCACCTAGTAGCCCTTGTGGGATAGAGGTAGAAAGCTTTCTTTTTAGCAAGATATAAGGTTGCAGGTTCGATTCCCTAGCCTTATTTTTTATTGAAATGTTAATATTCTGTTTCTTACATCCCTGCTAGCAAAAAAATAAACTGTTAAGATAACTTTATGGGAGATGATCCCTAGTACCCACAGGAGATGGGAGACACAGCTTTTTGTATATTTATGAATGCGTTCTTTCTATTGGGGCAATGTTGTCTGGAGACTTTAGTTCCCCTTTTAAGTTAAAGTTAGAGGGCTGTTAACCCAGCGCACTTATATTTTTTGCAACCTATATTAAATGACACTATCATGGTCACTATTCCCTATATTAAATGACTCTATATCAAGATCACTATTCCCTATATTAAATGACACTATATTATGGTCAATATTCCCTATATTAAATGACACTATCATGGTCACTATTCCCTATATTAAATGACACTATCATGGTCACTATTCCCTATATTAAATGACTCTATATCATGGTCACTATTCCCTATATTAAATGACACTATCATGATCACTATTCCCTATATTAAATGACACTATATCATGGTCACTATTCCCTATATTAAATGACACTATACCGTGATCACTATTCCCTATATTAAATGACACTATATCATGGTCACTATTCCCTATATTAAATGACACTATATCATGGTCACTGTTCCCTATATTAAATGACACTATATCATGGTCACTATCCCCTATATTAAATGACACTATATCATGGTCACTATTCCCTATATTAAATGACACTATATCATGATCACTATTCCCTATATTAAATGACACTATATCATGATCACTATTCCCTATATTAAATGACACTATCATGATCACTATTCCCTATATTAAATGACACTGTATCATGGTCACTATTCCCTATATTAAATGACACTATATCATGGTCACTATTCCCTATATTAAATGACACTATCATGGTCACTGTTCCCTATATTAAATGACACTATATCATGGTCACTATTCCCTAAGCTTCCCATTACCTTCATCTCCATAATGAGCTCAGGGTTATTAGATATCACCAGATCCAACAACGCATTGTCTAGTAGGAACTTCTACCATCTGTGATAGAGAATGCTCATATGGAAATGTAGGAACTTGATACCTTTTGAGGTTTTGTCAGTTCTACTCATAAAATCTATGTCAGAGTAATTAAAGGGGCAGTTCAGTGGAAATGATCAATATTTGTTAAATTGTTAGTTTGTGTAAAGCCTTCTTAGTTATTCTACATATTCTCTCCCATATTGAAAAATCAGTTGATTTCATACCCTTTGCTGTTCCCTGCTGTGGACATTAATGAGCTGACATTTCAGGTTCTAACGGTCCTTCTTCTTTCCCAGGATGCACCACTTCCTTGGAATGTTCCTAACAGTAATTTCTACTGATTGGCTGTTGGACGGGTCACACATGCTCAGATCTCTACTGAGCAACTGAATCAACCCAAACACTGGGTTATGGGAAAAACCATAACGGTCTCTATTAGGGGTGGGGCCAAAATGCTGAATTGGCAGATTAAGGTCATTGAAAAGAAAAAATACTGCTCTTTTTTCTGAAAAGTACATGTATTTGCACTGAACTTCCCCTTTAAGATGACCATAATGTTCCCCATACCAGCAGCCTTCACCCACTGCATATGGAGATTCAATTCCACATCCTCAAATCTGCATTTGGTGGCTAATAACAGATGCCAACAATGAACTTACCCACTTTCCTGCTTCCTGTACACAGCTCCACCCACATTGTTTATTGAAATAGAGTCTTTGTGGATTCGGGGATCTTTTCAGATTGTATTTGAAGTAAGCAAGGAATTCCCGCTTTTATTTTTTGCCTTCCTCTGGATTAACGGTTATGTAGGGATAATGAGTAGTCTATTAAGGTTGAACTACATGGACTCATGTCCGTATTCAACCTCCAATACTTGGATATATTGGCCTGAGCTAATGATCAGCATAAACCAATCAGATAGCTTTTCACTGGTCTACTCCAGTTACAAAACATCTGATTGGTTAATGCAAATTAATAGAACTGGCAACTTTTATTACACTAACCTCTCAGTATTTTAACTCCACTTGCGTCCCGAGGCACTCGGGGTTAATGAACAGTATAAATGTAAAAGGTCCCCCTCCTTCTTTTACTGGGCTTTACTGCCACTACATTTTATTGAATCAGCATGGTCGCTCCCACAGAAAGGCCTGCCATGCCCCTACCTGTAATCTTCCAATTATTCCCCTGCACAGGAACAACCAAACACTATGCAATCAAGTTACTAAGAAATGTTGATGTATTTTCAATTCTGTTCCCATTATGTACAGAGTTAAAACCTTATATACAAGGAAAAAACAAATCAAAAATATATATATTAAAAGCAGTTCCATATCCTCCTAAATAGGCAGGAACCTACAGAATCACATAACCCAGTGGGTAGATTAGCAGATACCAGTCCCCGCACATAACCCAGTGGGTAGATTAGCAGATACCAGTCCCCACACATAAACCAGTGGGTAGATTAGCAGATACCAGTCCCCACACATTCCCAGTGGGTAGATTAGCAGATACCAGCAGCCGCACATATCCCGGGGGTAGATTAGCAGATCCAGCAGCCGCACATAACCCAGTGGGTAGATTAGCAGATACCAGTCCCCACACATAACCCAGTGGGTAGATTAGCAGATACCAGTCCCCGCACATAACCCAGTGGGTAGATTAGCAGATACCAGTCCTGACATACCCAGTGGGTAGATTAGCAGATACCAGTCCCCACACATAACCCAGTGGGTAGATTAGCAGATACCAGTAGCCGCACATAACCCAGTGGGTAGATTAGCAGATACCAGTAGCCGCACATAACCCAGTGGGTAGATTAGCAGATACCAGTAGCCGCACATAACCCAGTGGGTAGATTAGCAGATACCAGGCCCCACCATAACAGTGGGTAGATTAGCAGATACCAGTCCCACAACATAACCAGTGGGTAGTTAGCAGATACCCGTTCCCCCACAAACCCAGTGGTAGATTAGCAGATACCAGTAGCGCACATATCCCAGTGGGTAGATTAGCAGATACCAGTCCCCGCACATAACCCAGTGGGTAGATTAGCAGATACCAGTCCCCACACATAAACCAGTGGGTAGATTAGCAGATACCAGTCCCCACACATAACCCAGTGGGTAGATTAGCAGATACCAGTCCCCACACATAACCCAGTGGGTAGATTAGCAGATACCAGTCCCCACACATATCCCAGTGGGTAGATTAGCAGATACCAGCAGCCGCACATATCCCAGTGGGTAGATTAGCAGATACCAGCAGCCGCACATAACCCAGTGGGTAGATTAGCAGATACCAGTCCCCACACATAACCCAGTGGGTAGATTAGCAGATACCAGTCCCCGCACATAACCCAGTGGGTAGATTAGCAGATACCAGTCCCTGCACATAACCCAGTGGGTAGATTAGCAGATACCAGTCCCCACACAAAACCCAGTGGGTAGATTAGCAGATACCAGTAGCCGCACATAACCCAGTGGGTAGATTGCAGTACCAGTAGCCGCACATAACCCAGTGGGTAGATTAGCAGATACCAGTAGCCGCACATAACCCAGTGGGTAGATTAGCAGAAGATACCAGCCCCACCCATAAACAGTGGGTAGATTAGCAGATACCAGTCCCACAACATAACCAGTGGGTAGTTAGCAGATACCGTCCCCACACAAACCCAGTGGTAGATTAGCAGATACCAGTAGCCGCACATATCCCAGTGGGTAGATTAGCAGATACCAGTCCCCGCACATAACCCAGTGGGTAGATTAGCAGATACCAGTCCCCGCACATAACCCAGTGGGTAGATTAGCAGATACCAGTAGCCTGGGCCCTGAACTAGCTAATAGAGAAATGTTATCTGGATACCTAAGGACAAGCGACAAACCAACAGATGTAAATAGGTAATTTGTAGCAAAAATAAAATCGATCCCCGCATTGAGACATCCGGATATGAACCTGGCAGTAGATGAACGGGGCCCAGATCAGCCCATAACATAACCAGATAACATTACCAGGCCTGGGAACAGAAATCAGGAGTCAGTCCTAGAGCAGAACGAGTTCACATTGGTTCCAGGATTTCCCAGAATTGCTGCGTTTCTGTTTGTCCAATTGGACGCTTGTTACTTTATTGCTTTATTTTCCCAATCTGTCGATCTATCCGCCTGTTATGCTGATGATGTCATTGCGACCAATAGGAGCACATTCTGTCCTTTCCCGTACAAAATGAATTTACAGGGTTTCCACCCATCCTTTCATTCTAGGTCACTGCTTCCAACACGCATCCTCTAGTTCATAGAACAGAACATAGCCCTCATTCGACTGGACCTGGCTTTCATTGATCGAGGTCACCCTGGAGAGCGGAGGAATAGATGGTTAATTTAGGAACAGGCTGGCTAAGAATCCTAGGGAAAGGAATGTGATTAAAGAGATTCCCGTGAGAAAAATACCTGTAAATAGCAAGGTACATTACAGCAACAGCTACTCAGCAAGATATTGTCTTGTATATGAAAGGGACATCAGAAGTGTAGTGGGCAGCTAAATTAATAAGGGGAATGGTGGATATTGACTATGTAGACAGATTAGATACATTATAACTATATTAATAAGGGGAATGGAGGAGATTGACTGTGTAGACAGATTAGATACATTATAACTATATTAATAAGGGGAATGGAGGAGATTGACTGTGTAGCCAGATTAGATACATTATAACTATATTAATAAGGGGAATGGAGGAGATTGACTATGTAGCCAGATTAGATACATTATAACTATATTAATAAGGGGAATGGAGGATATTGACTGTGTAGACAGATTAGATACATTATAACTATATTAATAAGGGGAATGGAGGATATTGACTGTGTAGACAGATTAGATACATTATAACTATATTAATAAGGGGAATGGAGGAGATTGACTGTGTAGCCAGATTAGATACATTATAACTATATTAATAAGGGGAATGGAGGAGATTGACTATGTAGACAGATTAGATACATTATAACTATATTAATAAGGGGAATGGAGGAGATTGACTATGTAGACATTAGATACATTATAACTATATTAATAAGGGAATAGAGGATATTGACTATGTAGACAGATTAGATACATTTTAACAATTAATAAAGGGGATGGAGGAGTTTGCCTATGTAGACATATTCAATGAAGGTATAAGGGGATTAGATGTTATTTGCAATGAAGAAGAGGCAGTTATGTGGGCATATGACAATAACATGAATGAACTACCCATTTATAACCTATTGAGAAGGAATCTTTAGAAAACTTTCCTTTGAAATCTTCTATTGGGCAAGTTATATTAATGAAACTTAGATTGTAAACTCCTCATGGGAGGGATCTTGTTCCTCTTGGGGCCTAGCACTTGATACATGTGTACTGTACTACAAACATGAAATACTACAGACAGTGATTGCTTTGGATTGTTCCCAGTTTGGGGAGTAGGCCTTAGCTCCTTACCGTGAGTCATTGTACGCGCGCCACCCTGATTGGTCCTTGCAGTACGCTGTATAGTGCCCATAATGCACGCTGCCTGAGTGATTGCACAGTGCGTACAGATTGTATACAGGGTTCCCTGGGAGATAATTAAATACAGTAATTACTGGAAATACTCTGACAGACCAACATGTAATAGCAGCAGTCAACACCCATTTATTATGAAAACCTCAATTACAATAGATCAAAGGGATACATTGTACAAGGTTAAACATCCAGTCATACCTTCCATAACTCACCCTAGGCTGATTCATCTCAACACTGCTCTGCATTTCAGACACTCAGTGCTGGGAGGGAGATTTAATAGCAGCGAGTTCTTGTTCCCGTGACCAATCCTAGAAAACTATGGGGGTTATTCAATAAAAGTTCTTATCGTTTAAAATGGTGCTAATTTTGCCCCAACCAATCAGATGTTAGCTTTCAAATGTTACATAAATTCTGATTGGTTGAGGCAAAATTAGCACCATTTTAAATGATAAGACCTTTTATTGAATCTCCCTGCTTATATTCTGTTAGACCCTGGCCCGACCTTCCCTTTAGATAGATTACCATTTAATGGGAATTAATACTGGCCCGACCTTCCCTTTAGATAGATTACCACTGAATGGGAATTAATACTGGCCCGACTTTCCCTTTAGATAGATTACCACTGAATGGGAATTAATACTTTGCCGTGACCAATCGTGCGTCTTATGGACAGTTATGTAATCAGGAAATAACGGATGTGTCTAATCCATTTGCTAATAAAACATGGTAAAAAAATTGCCAGCACTGAAAATTTTAACCCAATGAACCTAAATATCAGTACCGTGTATACACATCGGCACCGCGTGTACGCATATTGGCACCGCATGTACGCATATCGGCACCGTGTATACACATCAGTACCGCGGGTACGTATATCAGTACCGTGTCCGTGTATACACATCAGTACCGCGGGTACGTATTTCAGTACCGTGTACACACATCAGTACCGTGGGTACGTATTTCAGTACCGTGTACACACATCAGTAACGCGGGTACGTATATTAGTACCGTGTGTACGCATATCAGTAGCGTGTGTATGCCCATCAGTAGAATACAATACAGCAGAAAAAATACCCCAATGGCATTCTAAGAGGATGGTAAATCTACGAGGCTGTACATTTACGATCGTTTTAAGGATTGTAAAAAAATCGTTAATTAGATTTTGGCTAAAAAGCAATACCATGCCTAAAAATATCACCCCTATAGACAAGAAATCTTATCTACTAATGGACCGTTAGCTCATAGAGACAAGATTCCCTGTTATGCTAATAGACTGTAAGCTCCTAGAGACAAGATTCCCTGTTATACTAATAGACTGTAAGCTCCTAGAGACAAGATTCCCTGTTATACTAATAGACTGTAAGCTCCTAGAGACAAGATTCCCTGTTATACTAATAGACCTTGTCTCTAGGTGCTTATGATTCCCTGTCATACTAATAAGCTCCTAGAGACAAGATTCCCTGTTATACTAATAGACCGTAAGCTCCTAGAGACAAGATTCCCTGTTATACTAATAGACTGTAAGCTCCTAGAGACAAGATTCCCTGTTATACTAATGGACCGTTAGCTCATAGAGACAAGATTCCTTGTTATTCTAATAGACTGTAAGCTCCTAGAGACAAGATTCCCTGTTATACTACTAGACTGTAAGCTCCTAGAGACAAGATTCCCTGTTATACTACTAGACTGTAAGCTCCTAGAGACAAGATTCCCTGTTATACTAATGGACCGTTAGCTCATAGAGACAAGATTCCTTGTTATTCTAATAGACTGTAAGCTCCTAGAGACAAGATTTCCGGTTATCCTAATGCACAGCTATACTGCTATGTATACTACTACTGTTTGGCTGTAGTTTTTTGGGAAATACAAGATAAACCCTCGGGGGACCTTTCTGCGTAATCCAATATTCCAATATTTAGGTTCTAGTCAATAGACATAATAGGAAGTGTAAGGTTTCTGGGGATCCTGTTATGAGATTAAGTTACAATTACAGGAATGCAAAGAAGAACATTGCTTTCTACAGCAGATGGTGGAGCCATTTTGTACCTGACATGATCCTAATTGAGGGGCTTTCACTTCTGTCCCATCTCACAAACCAAATGAGATGAGTAAATAAATCCCCCCCCCCCCAAACATGGGTCCGGGACCACTAGGGTTCACTGAGAGGTTACTAGTGGTTTCTCCAGAAATAGTGACAGGGACTGTACAGATCCAGTGACTGTTGGTAACAAACATATCACTATCAGTCTGTAGGTGCATTAGAATCAATAGACAAGTTTAATAGCAGCATGGCAGCTCTAAATATCCCCGCACAAACAACTCACCAGCCTTTTCACTGGCAAACTCCTTGAGGTTTAGTCTGTGTAACGGGAAGTCCACAGAGACGGAACATTTCTTGATGGAGAACCGTGTGGTGGAGAACCTGTTGAGATCTGGAATCGGAAGGGTTAAGGAATATATTGCTCAACAGGACGGCGAACACACAGCTCACCGTACAATTTAGACCCACCAATGGGAATTCTGATGCTATGGAATGTTCTGAATCATCACTCGGAGCTCTGGCTGATATCCAATCACAGGGCAGGGATAATGTTATTTTCTAGGAACACAGCGGATAACATAGAAATAATAACTTAATCCATCCTATACTTGGCACGTGCTGGAGCCATAAATACCACTTGTACGGCAAAGGTGCAATTACCAGGATTATTATAATATGGAAAGGGCACAACATGTAAGGACACAGAACAACGAAACCCCATTAACCCGAGTGGAACTCAAAATGGTTTAGATTTCTTTATTTTATAGTAAATGACAATTCACAAAACAGCGTTTACCGTCAGCCAATTCAACTGAAGGTCACGTTTAAATCGAAGAAAAAAAATAATCGGACTTCCCTTAAAGGGCAACTGTGGTCTCAAAACAACTTAAGGTTGAATGAAAGCCTGCTGCAGTTCCTTTAAAATGAGGCAACAATCACATCTCTGGCTGGAGCCTCTGAGAAATGACATTGGGGTGAATGTTCAAACTTCCTGCTTCCTAGAAGGTTGAGTGACATCACCTGACTTCAGCCTCGCCCGTCTGCCCAGGGGGGAGAAGCATGCTCAGTTTAGATTTAATGCTGGGGAAATCAGGAAGTACCTGAGGAAAAAATTGACAGTTGAGAAGAGGAGCCTATTAATGCAGGTAGAGGCTGGTCACATGACTACAAGCTGGTCACATGGCTGAAAACAGGAAGTGTTCAAGCAGGAAGCAATATTGCTGAAACTTTCCAGCAACAACTTCTCACAAAGTTTATCTAGAGATGTGATTTAGGTTTTATTTTGAAGGTACGATGGAAAGCTTATTATATAACCCTTACTAGTTTGGTAGAATTCGAGACCACATTTACCCTTTAAAATCTCGCTTTGAATAAATCTTGAAACACTAAACGCAATATTAAATTTAATAGGAAAAAGATTGCAGGTATGAATAAAATTTTGCAATTTATCTCTCGTTTCTAGAATTCTATATGTGTCTGCCTGCTTAATGTGCGAGCCTGGGAAATAACGCCTTGATACGACGCCAGCAAACGTAAATGTCCGCTTACTGAAATCCTTGGGTAGTGTTGGCCAAAACGATCTGTGCAAAGGGGAATAACTCTGGGTCCAGTATTCCCAGTATAGTAATGATCCTGCAGAGTCCTGCTGAAAATGATCCAACATGTGTATGGGGTTAAGAACTGTCAATTGCACAGATTCCCAGTAGAGGGAGTATAGTATAGTATAAGGTATAGCAATGTATATTATATAGTATAGTTTAGTATATAGCAGTGTAATGTATCAAAGTACAGTGTATAGGTTAGTATTTGAGGTTGAATAAAGACAAACCATCTAGTCCAACCTTTATTCCCTACCCATATAATGTCTGTATAACAGTTACATAGTAACATAGTATTGGAGGTTATATAAAGACATACGTCCATCTAGTCCAACCTTTATACCCTACCCATAATGTCTGTATAACAGTTACATAGTAACATAGTATTGGAGGTTGTATAAAGACATACATACGGCCTCTAGAGTGCCAACCTTTATTCCCTACCCATTAATGTCTGTATACAGTTTACATAGTAACAAGTTTGGAGTTTAATAAAGACATACGTCCATCTAGTCCACCTTATACCCTACCCATAATGTCTGTACAGTTACATAGTAACATAGTATTGGAGGTTGTATAAAGACATACGTCCATCTAGTCCACCCTTTATACCTTACCCATAATGTCTTACAGTTACTATAAAATAGTATTGGAGGTTGTAATAAAGACATACGTCCTCAGTCCAACCTTTATACCCTACCCATAATGTCGTATAACAGTTACACAGTAACATGTATTGGAGGTTGAATAAAGAAATACGTCCATCTAGTCCAATTTATACCCTACCTACCCATAATGTCTGTAATAACAGTTACACAGTAACATGTATTGGAGGTTTATAAAGACCTACGTCCATCTAGTCCACCTTTATACCCTACCCATAATGTCTGTCTATTAGTTACATAGTAACATGGCATTGGAGGCTGTATAAAGACATACGTCCATCTAGCCAACTTTACTACCCACCCATAATGTTTGTCTACAGTTCTAGTAACATAGTATGGGTGGGTTGTATAAAGACATACGTCCATCTTCGTCGACCTTTATACCCTACCCATATGCCTGTCTAACGTTACATGTAACATAGTATTGGAGGTTGTATAAAGACATACGTCCATCTAGTTCCAACTTTTATACCCTACCACTAATGTCTGTATAACATTACATAGTAACATAGTATTGGAGGTTTGTATAAAGACATACGTCCATCTAGTCCACCTTTATACCCCCTACCCATAATGTCTGTATAACAGTTACATAGTAACATAGTATTGGAGGTTGTATAAAAACGTACGTCCATCTAGTCCAACCTTTATACCCTACCCATAATGTCTGTCTAAACAGTTACATAGTACATAGTATTGGAGTTGTATAAAGACATACGTCCATCTAGTCCAACCTTTATACCCTACCCAATGCCTGTCTAACAGTTTACATAGTATTGGATTTGTATAAAGACATACGTCCATCTAGTCCAACCTTTAACCCTACCCATAATGTCTGTCTATAGTACATAGTAACATAGTATTGGAGTTGTATAAAGACAATGTCCGTCTACTCCGACCTTTATACCCTACCCATAATGTCTGTCTATTAGTTACATAGTAACATGGCATTGGAGGTTGTTAAAGACATACTGTCCATCTAGTCCAACCTTTATACCCTACCCATAATGTCTGTATACAGTTACATAGTAACATAGTAGTGGAGGTTGTAAAGACATACGTCCATCTAGTCCAACCTTTATACCCTACCCATAATGTCTGTATAACAGTTACATAGTAACATAGTATTGGAGGTTGTATAAGACATACGTCCATCTAGTCCAACCTTTATACCCTACCCATAATGTCTGTATACAGTTACATAGTAACATAGTATTGGAGGTTGTATAAGACATAGCGTCCTTCTAGTCCAACCTTTATACCCACCCATAATGTCTGTATAATAGTTACATAGTAAACATAGTATTGCATTTGAATAAAGACATACGTCCATCTAGTCCAACCTTTATATACCCACCCATAATGTCTGTGTAACAGTTACATAGTAACATATATTGCAGTTGATAAAGACATACGTCCATCGAGTCCAACCTACTCAGCATTACACACATTTCCTTCCAACTGAGAAAGGCCAAAAAAACACCAGAATTATGAAATCCTTCCTGACTCCAAGTGGCAATTGGAAATATCCCTGGATGAACTGCAACTTAATTGCAGATGTAAATGAATAACACGTGAGTTTGTTCAGATGAACTGTTTTCCCTCCTGGTCCAGAAAGGATACGAAGGACTAAGATTCGTGGAAATCGCTGGATAGTGAGTTTTTTCGTGCTTCTCGTCCTCTGCCGGCATCGATCACAGATCTGCAAAGGATAAATGATGAATATCCCATATCCCCCATTTCACCTTGTTGGAATAGAATTCTTACTTAAAAGGAAGTATAAAAAAAATTGTTGTAACCAAATCTAATAGGAGGAAGGGAATAAGAAAAACCGAAGACAAAGAGAAGGCAGATCTCCGATTGTTATGGTTGTCAGAGACAGAGAATTCCTTACCGGTGCATTTTCAGAGTTCAGCTCTTCCTCCTTAGTAAAAAGGCTGAAACAGTCGGAATGACACCCTGCCGCCAGTAAAGCCTTTCTACAGCGGGAAGACAGAGGAAACTTTATAGATGCAAGCTCCAGGGGTCAAGAAGGTTATTTTCCAGTAAATCTATGTACAATATAGCTGATCATCCTATCTAAACGTAGGGTAATACTGGAAAAAAGGTGACCATAGATGTTATGATTGCAGTTGTACATCTGCGGACCATATGATCGGAATGGCAACAAAATTTTCTCCAACTGGCCAGGAGGGAAAAATATTGTACGATCATCGGCCGATCACCCATTGAAAGTCTGCGATTGTACGAGCGGGGTCATAGTGTGTATGGACACCATACTGTTCATTAGTGAACCTGAATGAATGCTCCCTTTTTACAGGGCTGTAAGTCTAGGTATGAATTAAGGTTTCAGCCGACTGACTGACAAGTGTAATATTTCCCAATCAATAGATATTGGACTAAACACACTCAAAGAATCCTGGTTAATCATGCAACTTGGATAAAGAAAACCAACAACATCAGGCCAATTTATCATAAACAACAATATCAAGGAGATTCAATAAAAGTCTTATCGTTAAAAATGGTGCTAATTTGGCCCCAACCAATCAGATGTTAGCTTTCATGTTAAATAAGATCTAATTGGTTGGTGCTAAATTAGCACCAATTTAAACGATAAGAACTTTATGAATCTCCCTAATGTTCCCTAAACTTCTAACCTAACAGGAGTTCAGCCACAAGGAACAATCTACTGAATGCGAGAAAAAACCAATATGGCTTCCCCAACAATATGTGGAAAAGATAAAAATTACCTTGGGTGGGCAGAGACAGATCACAGAAGCACTCAAACGTGGGTGACCGGTAACCACAGGCCTGGCATTTAAGGCAACTCTTCAACTGGCCAACAACAGATCTGGTTGGAATAGAGAACATGGTAAGCCACAGAAGAAATCTCTCGGGCAATACTGTTGGCAGGAATATTGGGGGTGACATCTGGTGGTGTGATGGCTACACTGGATTCTGGGGTGTAATGAGATGGCCATTAATTTCCATGCAGGTCAGTCCTTGTTAGGGGTTTTTGTGTAGAATTGTGGGGGGTTTAGAGGCCAGATCGGGGTCAATGCAACATGTAGTGCGCCTGTAGGCCATCTTGTCAGTCAAGACCTGAATTCAATTAGAAGGCAGAACAGCCTTAAACAATGACAAGTGTTGTCCAACCAATGATAAATTTGCCATTTGACAGAATGTTTCCATGGGCATATGTACCACATACTCACCAACCACTTTGCTATCGTTCCCTCTCCAGGTATCTCTTCCACATCTGATTGGCACGTTCATCGTCACTATGAAAGAGGGAAAAGATCAATTAACTAAGAGAAATTTCTCACCTCATTTAGGTGGGTACACACAGTACCAATCTGCAAGACCCTGAATGGCAAACTCCCTGTACTTTCCGTTTGAAACGATTGTTCCCGACGCCGGCATGGAACATTACCGACAGGATTGGCCCTTTATTGGGAATGTAACCAAAGTATAAAATATATAAGTGTGTACATACCAAACGGTAAGCTATATACTACCAACACGCCAAGTTAAATTGTTTTGGTGCTCCCTCTGGTGGCCAAACTATGTCTACTTTCTACACAGGATCTCTTGCATTTGGAATAGAATTTTAATATACAGTGGGATTGCTGTGCCTTATACTGGATTACAGTATAGATCTACATACTTCTCTTTAAAGGGCAACTGTGGTCTCAAAACAAGTTAGGGTTAATGAAAGACTGCAGTGTTTCCTTTAAAATGAGCCAACATCACATCTCTGTCTGGAGCCTGTGAGAAATTACATTGGGGTATATCTGTTGTATTCAATTAGATCAACTGGACTTGAAATGTAGTTCTTGAAGACGTTCGCTAGTCATCCGACTGGCTTTCTCATTCAGAATGACTTGTACAAGAATCTGTGGCACTTATGTACCCTGGAAAATCCCAATTAGCATATCACAGCCAGGTGTTAAGGGCGTGATTGGATATGCTAAGAGGTGTTATAGGAACGCCCAGCGTAAGGTGTCAAAACACATTGTACATGGCAACAGTTGGTGTCGAACCCCCCCACCTCTATTTAGGCTTGGTTTCTTTATTTCACATAAATGCCTCCTTAACACCTCTCTTGAACCAGTCACGTTCCTTTGCCAATTGCCGCCATGTACCTCCATCTTAAGGATAAAGGACATACCTTTAAAGATTGTAATGTTAACATATTGGCAAAGGAACGTGACTGGTTCAATAGAGGTGTTAAGGAGCCATTTATGTGAAAATAAAGAAACCAAGCCAAAATAGAGGTGGGGGGGGGGGGTTCGACACCAACGTCTGCCATGTACAATGCGTTTTGACACCTTACTCTGGGCGTTCCTATAACACCTCTTACCACTATCCATACGCCCTTAACACCTGGCTGTGATATGCTATTGGGATTTTCCAGGGTACTTATTGCCACAGATTCTTGTACAAGTCATTCTGAATTGAGAAAGCCAGTCGGATGACTAGCGAAACGTCTTCAAGAAGTAAACTTCAGTCCAGTTGATCTAATTGATACAAACGATATACCATGACCTGGATGAATGAGAACCTTCACAAGCATTGGGGTGAATGTTTGAACTTCCTGCTTACGTAGTGACATCACCTGACCTCTGCCTGCCCATCTGCCCTGGGGGAGAAGCATGCTCAGTTAAGACTTAGGGCACGGCCAACTGCAACGCAATCACACACCGGAATCGCATGCAATTTCATGTGCGATTTATTTGCGTTTGCGCATGCGGTTTTTCATTAAGTATTGAAAAACGCATGCGATTGTGATTAAAATGCGGAACGCAAATCGCAACGCACCCGAAAACGTGCATTTTCGGTGCATTCCCGCGTTTTCAAGGATATGAAAAAAACGGCTATACCATACTAACTATACTAGGGTTTTGGCAGGTTCAAAACAACAGTCCAACCATAGACAGGTTTTTGGTCCCACATGTTTGTAAACCCCGCCCCCTATACCTAAGAGAATCTTGATGTTCCGTGCTGCTGGGCGCTTGGTGTCAGACAGAATGCTGGGAGTTTTCCTGCTCTTCTGTTGATCTCCCGTGATCCGATCCATAAAGAATTTTAAAGATTCCTGAGCATCTTGTTGGCTGCACAACAACATTAAAGTCAATGGAGTGGAAATGGCAAAGGAACCAATTGGCAGCTCCCACCCTATGTATAAATATACAAGAAGGAATGATCTGTACACACAATAAGTTATACCCCAATACTGTACTGTCAAAGGGAAACAATATGGCAGCTACCACCCATAAGTATAAATATACGAGGATGGAATATTCTGTACATACAATAAGCTATACCCTCATACTGTACTGTCTAAGGGAAACAATATGGCAGCTCCCCACCATATGTATAAATATACAAAAGGAATGTTCTGTACACTCAATAACTATACCCTCATATGTACTGTCTAAGGGAATCAATATGGCACTCCCACCCATATGTATAATATAAAATACAGAGAAGGAATGTTCTGTACACACAATAACTATACCCATCTACTGTACTTCTAAGGGAACAATATGGCAGCTCCCACCCATATGTATAAATATATAGATAAGGAATGTTCTGTACATACAATAAGCTATACCCTCATACTGTACTGTCTAAGGGAAACAATATGGCAGCTCCCACCCATATGTATAATAAACAGAGAAGGATGTTCTGTACACACAATAACATACCCTCATACTGTACGTGTGTAAGGGAAACAATATGGCAGCTCCCACCCATATGTATCATAAAGTCTGTAAGATTTACACAATAGTTATTTATAATAATCATAATAAACATATGAAAGCTCCCAGCCGATCCCCCACCAATGATACAATTATGCAATCCCCTACATTTACTGGGTTTTATTTAATGTTGCCCTGCTCTCAATCTGCTGTCCCCTTTTTACGGGTCTATTACAGTTAGAATAATCTGAGCATGGGTACAATGTCACGCCACATTAAATATTCGTATATATTACAAGATTCCTAAACAAACATCCGAAACAAACCAGATTTAAACAGCTGAGCAGAGACAGAAATAGCAGCAGATTAGCACCCGACAACAATGAGGAGTCACATGGCTGCCTGTGTAACCAAGGGGATTATGGGAAGAAAGTGAGAGCAAGACACACGCTTATTAACTGAGCTTTCCGATCTCTCTGCACCACCTGGGCTGCCTAATGCTGGAGCGACCAACCTGTAGCCTATAAAGGACGGGACGTATTTCTGGAAGACCGCCTTTAACCGTGCTGGGTTCGCTGCATCGGGAGGGTCTGGCCGCCACAAAGTGGCGATGACATCAGCGAAGGCTGAAAATGAAAGACAAATCATCACATGAACACGACTGTGGTTTATAACCAAAAAAAGCTTATCAAGGTACTGAAGCTACACCATACACGGGCAGACGGAAACAATCATCGAACCTCTCAAAATATCAATGCGTGTATGGAGGGCTTTAGACTAGAAAGGGTTCAACTCTTTATAGCAAAAGAAAATATAGGGGAGCGCACTCCAATGGTGAATCCAACAATTTATTTATGTGACAAGGGACGCCCTGTCTCTTCCGATAATGACTTGTTCCTGGACTTGCCATTTTTCAGAGTTTGGTTGTCTAGGCACAGAGTATTTGTTTATACAAAACATTAGCCCTGCTAGTAGAACAGCCGTGTTCGTGAACACTAATTGAGCACTCGTTTATTTTGCTCTGCCAAACAAGATCCCAGAAGCCAAATGTCCCCAGGAGAAAGGAGCGTATTTCTATACAATACATTCCATTCAAATTCATCAATTAACACAACTGCAGGCCATCGGTACAATGTAATAACGTACACGCAGAACCTTTTATTTCCTATTTACTACAGCACGGATTTATACAAATGGATAAATTCAAATGAGCAGAGAGGAAGGAAATATGAATTACTGCCTACACCTCACTTACGCAACTTGATAATTCACCACTGGACTATATGATTAAATGGTTCGGTATACACAGGGCATACAATATACAGTAAATTACTAGTAGTTCATAGTTAAAACTATCAGTCCAAGCTTTAAAAGGAAAACGGAGCCTAGAAAAGTGGTAAAGTTAAATCTGTCACAAATTGTCTAATATTGAATTCTAGGGCAGTTTCATTGGCGAGTGGGCAGCAGTTTTCCTTTGCCATTTACATTTCCTCTCAATACAAATTGCATATTATCCCTTGTGCTTCCAACCAATGCAAACACGTCATACAAGTCCTTGCCCTCTTCCCAAGCCAATACCAGACACGCATTATCACATGGAGAAAGAGGAGCCGTCCAATCAGCCATTTTGTATCTTCCCATTTAAGGGATTGAGTTAACCTGGGTACACACTGCCAATCTTTCAAAGATACGGACAGAATCATAGAGAATCCTGTCTGTGATCTTTGAAAGAGTGGCTACAAACAAGGTGTTCTCCCTATATAGAGTATTTAGAAAGTATAGGGAGATTGCTTGTAACGGACATACACTTAATTGTCTGTGGGTGACCCCCTATACATTAGTACAGGGCCGCCAAACGGAGGAAATTCTCTGTTCACAACAAACGGTTCTGATCCCGGTAAATTCTTATTACGGACATACACACATTACAATGAAGGCCAATCCCATTGATAGCGTGGGATTGGCCCTTTATTGACAATGTGGTGTGCTCAGCTTAAGCGAGAGAGAAATTGATTGGCAGGGCTTGAAGCAGTGAAATATTTTACTGTCTTTTCATTGGTTAGGACAAGCATTACATAATTTTCTGTGTGTCCGGGAAGAATGAAAGCCAGAATATAAAATACACAACCTAAAAAAGACCAAACATGTCCCTACCCTCGGTGAGTTCCTGCGTGCCTTACACTGGCAGGCTTTTCTTGACGGTATTCCTGGCGCAGGATGTAATCCCGCAGAGGCCTTGTGCTACTGAGACACTGTAACACCGCATTCATAAAACACTGTAAAGACATCAAAACGGACAACGTTACTAACTACAGGCTTCAGGACCCTCTCCAAACATTACATGATGTTCGTTATCACGTCAGTAACTTTACAACCAGTATACAAATCATTAATACCATATACTGAGTATAAGCCAGCGTTTTATTTTTAAATGACTCATATAAGCAACCCTCGGCTTATACTCAGATGACGGGCATTTCTTACCTTATGCGCGACGGTCCGCGCTTCGGAACGCAATGTTATGCCTCCTCTCAGTCCTCACCGGACATACCATAATGGAGGAGCAAGGAACACCGACTCTCCTATCAGTGGAGCAGGTAAGTACCTCTCTTCTTCTATGGTGGGCAGTTTTTTAAACCTTGCTGCTAAAAATTTTGTTACCACTTGCCACTCCAGATATTTATAAATTACAACTCCAAGCAACCAAGCATGCTGGGAGTTGTAGTTTCCAAACTTTTGCGTGCCAAGATTTGGCTTATTATATTGGCACCAATAAGTTATTCTACTACTATATGGGAATTCTGCTGTATATTATACAAGGGGCATTTTAAAGGGCAACTAAAGCCTAAAAACAATACTAAATCAGAAGGCAGCAGTGGTCATCATTTCTAACCCACACCTTATACTCGTTCAAACAGTTTTTACATGTTTTTTCAGGTAGAATGGAGTGTAATTTATTTAACATCTCTTAAGGTCACACAGACTTGCAACCACAAAATAGCTTCAAAGCCAGGCTGGATTAAAAATAAACAGTACATCCACAACTTGTTTAATATCAAGGGGTTGAAGCAATGATCAATATGGACGAGGACTTGGAAAACTTACCGTGTTTCCTAAATTCCGAAGTCCAACATGGCCAGAGCCAAGGGCAGAGTGTTTGGGGGCTGCTGAAACAAGGAAAATATCGGATCATTATAAATAGACACACACTATTACAAGCAGGAAAATAAACGCCCCTTTAAACAAGACATTTTATTTAAAGGGATGGATAACGTGGTGGAACTAAACAGATTCCCCAAACACAGTAATACATTGATTACAAGGTCCATCACATCGTGCATTGTCCTGTGACCAGTTCTTTTAAATGATCCCAATCCTTGTCACTCTCCCCCAGTCCACAGACAGACATTATGGGTAGGGTATAAAGGTTGGACTAGATGGACGTACGTCTTTATACAACCTCCAATACTATGTTACTATGTAACTGTTATACAGACATTATGGGTAGGGTATAAAGTTTGGACTAGATGGACATATGTCTTTGTATAACCTCCAATACTATGTTGTGATACAATCAGTACCGCGGGTCTAACTAACCGGGATTATTTCAGTACCGTGTATACACATCAGTACCGCGGGTACGATTCAGTACCGTGTCACATCAGTACACGGGTACGATTTCAGTACCCGTGTAACACACATCGTACACGTGGGTACGTATTTCAGTACCGTGTACACACATCAGTATACGAGTTGGGTACGTATATTAGTACCGTGTGTACGCATATCAGTAGTCGTAGCGTGTGTATGCCCATCATAGAATACAATACAGCAGAAAAATACCCCATGGCATTCTAGAGGATGGTTAAAATCTACGAGGCTGTTACATTTACGATCGTTTTAAGGATTGTAAAAAAATCGTTTAATTAGATTGTGGCTAAAAAGCAATACCATGCCTAAAATATCACCCTATAGACCGAAATCTTATCTACTAAATGGACCGTTAGCTCATAGAGACAAGATTCCGGTGTTATGCTAATAGACTGTAGCTCCTAGAGACAAGATTCCCTGTTATACTAATAGACTGTAACCCTAGAGACAAGATTCCCTGTTATACTAATAGAATGTAAGCTCCTAGAGACAAGATTCCCTGTTATACTAATGGACTGTAACTCCTAGAGACAAGATTCCCTGTTATACTAATAATAGACTGTAAGCTCCTAGAGACAAGATTCCCTGTTATACTAAGACTGTAGCTCCTCAGAGACAAGATTCCCTGTTATATAATGGAACTGTAAGCTCCTAGAGACAAGATTCCCTGGTTATACTAATAGACGTAAGCTCCTAGAGACAAGCTCTTTATACTAAGAGACTGTAAGCTCCTAGAGACAAGATTCCCTGTTATACAATAGACTGTAAGCTCCTAGAGACAAGATTCCCTGTATACTAATAGACTGTAAGCTCTAGAGACAAGATTCCGTTTACTAATGGATGTAGCCCTAGAGACAAGATTCCCTGTTATACTAATAGACTGTAAGCTCCTAGAGACAAGATTCCGTTATACTAATAGACCGTTAGCTCCTAGAGACAAGATTCCCTGTTATACTAATAGACTGTAAGCTCCTAGAGACAAGATTCCCAGTTATACTAATAGACCTTGTTCTAGGTGCTTATGATTCCCTGTCATACTAATAGACTGTAAGCTCCTAGAGACAAGATTCCCAGTTATACTAATAGACCTTGTGTCTAGGTGCTTATGATTCCGTTATACTAATGACCGTAAGCTCCTAGAGACAAGATTCCCTTTTATACTAATAGACCGTAAGCTCCTAGAGACAAGATTCCCTGTTATACTAATAGACCTTGTCTCTAGGTGCTTATGATTCCCTGTCATACTAATAGACTGTAAGCTCCTAGAGACAAGATTCCCCGTTATACTAATGGACTGTAAGCTCCTAGAGACAAGATTCCCTGTTATACTAATAGACTGTAAGCTCCTAGAGACAAGATTCCCTGTTATACTAATAGACTGTAAGCTCCTAGAGACAAGATTCCTGTTATACTAATGACCTGTCTCTAGGTGCTTATTATTCCCTGTCATACTAATAGACCGTAAGCTCCTAGAGACAAGATTCCCTGTCATACTCTAGGTAGCTCCTAGAGACAAGATTCACGTATTACTCATATAGACCGTAAGCTCCTAGGACAAGATTCCCCGTTATACTAATAGACCGTAAGCTCCTAGAGACAAGATTCCCTGTTATACTAATAGACCGTAAGCTCCTAGAGACAAGATTCCCCTGTATACTAATAGACCGTAAGCTCCTAGAGACAAGATTCCTGTTATACTATAGACCGTAAGCTCTAGAGACAAGATCCCTGTTATACTAATAGACCGTAAGCTCCTAGAGACAAGATTCCCTGTTATACTAATAGACCTTGTCTCTAGGTGCTTATGATCCCTGTCATACTAATAGACTGTAAGCTCCTAGAGACAAGATTCCCAGTTATACTAATAGACCTTGTGTCTAGGTGCTTATGATTCCGTTATACTAATAGACCGTAAGCTCCTAGAGACAAGATTCCCCGTTATACTAATAGACCGTAAGCTCCTAGAGACAGATTCCCCGTTATACTAATAGACCATAAGCTCCTAGAGACAAGATTCCCCGTTATACTAATAGACCATAAGCTCCTAGAGACAAGATTCCCCGTTATACTAATGGACCGTTAGCTCCTAGAGACAAGATTCCCCGTTATACTAATAGACCGTAAGCTCCTAGAGACAAGATTCCCTGTTATACTAATAGACCGTAAGCTCCTAGAGACAAATTCCCTGTTATACTAATAGACTGTAAGCTCCTAAGACCAAGATTCCCTGTTATACTAATAGACCGTAAGCTCCTAGAGACAAGATTCCCTGTTATACTAATAGACCGTAAGCTCCTAGAGACAAGATTCCCTGTTATACTAATAGACTGTAAGCTCCTAGAGACAAGATTCCCTGTTATACTAATGGACCATAAGCTCCAAGAGACAAGATTCCCTGTTATACTAATAGACTGTAGCTCCTAGAGACAAGATTCCCTGTTATACTAATAGACTGTAAGCTTCTAGAGACAAGATTCCCTGTTATACTAATAGACTGTAGCTCCTAGAGACAAGATTCCCTGTTATACTACATAGACCTGTAAGACTCCTAGAGACAAGATTCCCTGTTTACTAATAGAAACTGTAAGCTCTAAGACAAGATTCCCTGTTATACTAATGGACCTTAGCTCATAGAGACAAGATTCCCTGTTATACTAATAGACTGTAAGCTCCTAGAGACAAGATTCCCTGTTATACTAATAGACCGTAAGCTCCTAGAGACAAGATTCCCTGTTATACTAATAGACGTGTCTCTAGGTGCTTATGATTCCCTGTCATACTAATAGACTGTAAGCTCCTAGAGACAAGATTCCCAGTTATACTAATAGACCTTGTGTCTAGGTGCTTATGATTCCGTTATACTAATAGACTGTAAGCTCCTAGAGACAAGATTCCCCGTTATACTAATAGACCGTAAGCTCCTAGAGACAAGATTCCCTGTTATACTAATAGACCTTGTCTCTAGGTGCTTATGATTCCCTGTCATACTAATAGACCGTAGCTCCTGAGACAAGATTTCCCCGTTTTATACTAATAGACCGTAAGCTCCTAGAGACAAGATTCCCTGTTATAACTATAGACCGTAGCTCCTAGAGACAAGATTCCCATTATACTAATAGACCGTAAGACTCCTAGAACAAGATTCTTTTATACTCAATAGACCGTAAGCTCCTAGGACAAGATTCCCTGTTATACTAATAGACCGTAAGCTCCTAGAGACAGATTCCTGTTTACTAATAAGACCGTAAGCTCCTAGAGACACGATTCCCTGTTATATAATAGACCTAAGCTCCTAGAGACGATTCCCGTTATACTAATAGACCGTAAGCTCCTAGAGACAAGATTCCCTGTTATACTAATAGACCGTAAGCTCCTAGAGACAAGATTCCCTGTTATATACTAATAGACCGTAAGCTCCTAGAGACAAGATTCCCTGTTATACTAATAGACCTTGTCTCTAGGTGCTTATGATTCCCTGTCATACTAATAGACTGTAAGCTCCTAGAGCAAGATTCCCCGTTATACTAATAGACCGTAAGCTCCTAGAGAAGATTCCCCGTTATACTAATAGACCGTAAGCTCCTAGAGACAAGATTCCCCGTTATACTAATAGACCGTAAGCTCCTAGAGACAAGATTCCCCGTTATACTAATAGACCGTAAGCTCCTAGAAGACAAGATTCCCCGTTATACTAATAGACCGTAAGCTCCTAGAGACAAGATTCCCTGTTATACTAATGGACCGTTAGCTCCTAGAGACAAAGATTCCCTGTTTATACTAATAGACCGTAAGCCCCTAGAGACAAGATTCCCTGTTATAATAATGGACCGTTAGCTCCTAGAGACAAGATTCCCTGTTATACTAATAGACCTTGTCTCTAGGTGCTTATGATTCCCTGTCATACTAATAGACTGTAAGCTCCTAGAGACAAGACTCCCCGTTTATATAATAGACCGTAAGCTCCTAGAGACAAGATTCCCGTTATATAATAGACCAAGCTCCTAGAGACAAGATCCCCGTTATACTAATAGACCGTAAGCTCCTAGAGACAGATTCCCGTTATACTGAAGACCGTAAGCTCCTAGAGACAAGATTCCCTGTTATCTAATAGACTGTAAGCTCCTAGAGACAAGATTCCCTGTTATAACTAATGGACCGTTAGCTCATAGAGACAAGATTCTTGTTATTCTAATAGACTGTAAGCTCCTAGAGACAAATCCGTTATACTCTAGACTGAAGCTCCTAGAGACAAGATTCCCTGTTATACTACAGACGTAGTCTAAGACAAGATTCCCTGTTATATAATGACCGTTAGCTCATAGAGACAAGTTCTTGTTATTCTAATAGACTGTAAGCTCCTAGAGACAAGATTCCGGTTATCCTAATGCACAGCATACTGCTATGTATACTACTACGTTTGGCTGTAGTTTTTGGGAAACAAGATAAAACTCGGGGGACCTTTCTGCGTAATCCAATATTCCCAATATTTAGGTTCTAGTCAAAGAATAATAGGAAGTGTAAGGTTCTGGGGATCCTGTTATGAGATTAAGTTACAATTCAGGAATGCAAAGAAGAACATTGCTTTCTACAGCAGATGGTGGAGCCATTTTTTACCTGACATGATCCTAATTGAGGGGCTTTCACTTCTGTCCCATCTCAAACCAATGAGATGAGTAAATAAATCCCCCCCCCCAAACATGGGTCCGGGACCACTAGGTTCACTGAGAGGTTACTAGTGGTTTCTCCAGAAATGTGCAGGGACTGTACAGATCCAGTGACTGTTGGTAACAAACATATCACTATCAGTCTTAGGTGCATTAGAATCAAAGACAAGTTTAATAGCAGCAGGCAGCTCTAAATATCCCCGCACAAACAACTCACCAGCCTTTTCACTGGCAAACTCCTTGAGGTTTAGTCTGTGTAACGGAAGTCCACAGACGGAACATTTCTTGATGGAGAACCGTGTGGTGGAGAACCTGTTGAGATCTGGAATCGGAAGGGTTAAGGAATATATTGCTCAACAGGACGGCGAACACACAGCTCACCGTACAATTTAGACCCACCAATGGGAATTCTGATGCTATGGAATGTTCTGAATCATCACTCGGAGCTCTGGCTGATATCCAACACAGGGAGGGATAATGTTTATTTTCTAGGAACACAGCGGATAACATAGAAAAATAACTTAATCCATCCTATACTTGGCACGTGTGGAGCCATAAATACCACTTGTACGGCAAAGGTGCAATTACCAGGATATTATAATATGGAAAGGGCACAACATGTAAGGACACAGAACAACGAAACCCCATTAACCCGAGTGGAACTCAAATGGTTTAGATTTCTTTATTTTATAGTAATGACAATTCACAAACAGCGTTTAACCGTCAGCCAATTCAACTGAAGGTCACGTTTAAATCGAAGAAAAAAATAATCGACTTCCCTTAAAGGGCAACTGTGGTCTCAAAACAACTTAGGTTGAATGAAAGCCTGCTGCAGTTCCTTTAAAATGAGGCAACAATCACATCTCTGGCTGGAGCCTCTGAGAAATGACATTGGGGTGAATGTTCAAATTCCTGCTTCCTAGAAGGTTGAGTGACATCACCTGACTTCAGCCTCGCCCGTCTGCCCAGGGGGGAGAAGCATGCTCAGTTTAGATTTATGCTGGGGAAATCAGGAAGTACCTGAGGAAAAATTGACAGTTGAGAAGAGGGCCTATTAATGCAGGTAGAGGCTGGTCAATGACTACAAGTGGTCACATGGCTGAAAACAGGAAGTGTTCAAGCAGGAAGCAATATTGCTGAAACTTTCCAGCAACAACTTCTCACAAAGTTTATCTAGAGAGTGATTTAGGTTTTATTTTAAGGTACGATGGAAAGCTTATTATATAACCCTTACTAGTTGGTAGAATTCGAGACCACATTTTACCCTTTAAAATCTCGCTTTGAATAAATCTTGAAACACTAAACGCAATATAAATTTATAGGAAAAAGATTGCAGGTATGATAATAAATTTTGCAATTTATCTCTGTTTCTAGAATTCTAAGTGTTCTGCCTGCTTAATGTGCGAGCCTGGGAAATAACGCCTTGAACGACGCCAGCAAACGTAAATGTCCGCTTACTGAAATCCTTGGGTAGTGTTGGCCAAAACGATCTGTGCAAAGGGGAATAACTCTGGGCCAGTATTCCAGTATAGTAATGATCCTGCAGGTCCTGCTGAAAATGATCAACATGTGTATGGGGTTAAGAACTGTCAATTGCACAGATTCCCAGTAGAGGGAGTATAGTTATATAGTAAGGTATAGCAATGTATATTATATAGTATCGTTTAGTACATAGCAGTGTAATGTATCAAAGTACAGTGTATAGGTTAGTATTTGAGGTTGAATAAAGACAAACCATCTAGTCCAACCTTTATTCCTACCATATAATGTCTGTATAACAGTTACATAGTAACATAGATTGGAGGTTATATAAAGACATACGTCCCATCTAGTCCAACCTTTATACCCTACCCATAATGCCTGTCAACAGTTACATAAACATGTATTTGAGGTTGAATAAAGACATACGTCATCTTAGTCCAACCTTTATTCCCTACCCATATAATGTCTTATAACAGTTACTAGTAACATAGTATTGGGTTATATAAAGACATACGTCCATCTAGTCCAACCTTTTACCCTACCCATAATGTCTGTATAACAGTACATAGTAACTAGATTGGAGGTTGTTATAAAGACATACGTCCATCTAGTCCAACCTTTATACCTTACCCATAATGTCTGTATAACAGTTACATAGTAACATAGTATTGGAGGTTGTATAAAGACATACGTCCATCTAGTCCAACCTTTATACCCTACCCATAATGTCTGTATAACAGTTACACAGTAACATGTATGGAGGTTGATAAAGAAATACGTCCATCTAGTCCAATCTTTATACCCTACCCATAATGTCTGTATAACAGTTACACAGTAACATGGTATTGGAGGTTGAATAAAGACCTACGTCCATCTAGTCCAACCTTTATACCCTACCCATAATGTCTGTCTATTAGTTACATAGTAACATGGCATTGGAGGCTGTATAAAGACATACGTCCATCTAGTCCAAACTTTATACCCTACCCATAATGTTTGTCTAACAGTTACATAGTAACATAGTATTGGAGGTTGTATAAAGACATACGTCCATCTAGTCCGACCTTTATACCCTACCCATATGCTGTCAACAGTTACATAGTAACATAGTATTGGAGGTTGTATAAAGAACATACGTCCATCTAGTCCAACTTTTATACCCTACCCATAATGCTGTATAACGTTACATAGTAACATAGTATTGGAGGTTGTATAAGACATACGTCCATCTAGTCCAACCTTTATACCTACCCCTAATGTCTGTATAACAGTAATAGTAACATAGTATTGGAGGTTGTATAAAGACGTACGTCCATCTAGTCCAACCTTTATCCCTACCCATAATGTCTGTCTAACAGTTACATAGTAATAGTATTGGAGGTTGTATAAAGACATACGTCCATCTAGTCCAACCTTTTAACCCTACCACAATGCTGTCTAACAGTTTAGTATTGGAGTTTGTATAAAGACATACGTCCATTAGTCCAACTTTAACCCTACCCATAATGTCTGTCTATTAGTTACATAGTAACATAGTATTGGAGGTTGTATAAAGACATATGTCCGTCTACTCCGACCTTTATACCCTACCCATAATGTCTGTCTATTAGTTACATAGTAACATGGCATTGGAGGTTGTATAAAGACATACGTCCATCTAGTCCAACCTTTATACCCTACCCATAATGTCTGTATAACAGTTACATAGTAACATAGTATTGGAGGTTGTATAAAGACATACGTCCTTCTAGTCCAACCTTTATACCCTACCCATAATGTCTGTATAATAGTTACATAGTAACATAGTATTGCAGGTTGAATAAAGACATACGTCCATCTAGTCCAACCTTTATACCCTACCCATAATGTCTGTGTAACAGTTACATAGTAACATAGTATTGCAGGTTGAATAAAGACATACGTCCATCTAGTCCAACCTACTCAGCATTACACACATTTCCTTCCCAACTGAGAAAGGCACAAAAAAACACCAGAATTATGAAATCCTTCCTGACTCCAAGTGGCAATTGGAAATATCCCTGGATGAACTGCAACTTAAATTGCAGATGTAAATGAATAAACACGTGAGTTTGTTCAGATGAACTGTTTTCCCTGGTCCAGAAAGGATACGAAGGACTAAGATTCGTGGAAATCGCTGGATAGTGAGTTTTTTCGTGCTTCTCGTCCTCTGCCGGCATCGATCACAGATCTGCAAAGGATAAATGATGAATATCCCAATATCCCCCATTTCACCTTGTTGGAATAGAATTCTTACTTAAAAGGAAGTATAAAAAAAATTGTTGTAACCAAATCTAAATAGGAGGAAGGGAATAAGAAAAACCGAAGACAAAGAGAAGGCAGATCTCCGATTGTTATGGTTGTCAGAGAAGCAGAGAATTTCCTTACCGGTGCATTTTCAGAGTTCAGCTCTTCCTCCTTAGTAAACAGGCTGAAACAGTCGAGAAGTGACACCCTGCCGCCAGTAAAGCCTTTCTACAGCGGGAGAGACAGAGGAAACTTTATAGAGTGCAAGCTCCAGGGGTCAAGAAGGTTATATTCCAGTAAATCTATGTACAATATAGCTGATCATCCTATCTAAACGTAGGGTAATACTGGAAAAAAAGGTGACCATAGATGTTATGATTGCAGTTGTACAATCTGCGGACCATATGATCGGAATGGCAGACAAAATTTTCTCCAACTGGCCAGAGAGGAAAAAATATTGTACGATCATCGGCCGATCACCCATTGAAAGTCTGGCGATTGTACGAGCGGGGTCATAGTGTGTATGGACACCATAACATGTTCATTAGTGAACCTGAATGAATAGTCCCTTTTTACAGGGCTGTAAGGCTAGGTATGAATTAAGGTTTCAGCCGACTGACTGACAAGTGTAATATATTCCCCAATCAATAGATATTGGACTAAACAACTCATAAGAATCCTGGTTAATCATGCAACTTGGTATAAAGAAAACCAACAACAATCAGGCCAATTTATCATAAACAACAATATCAAGGAGATTCAATAAAAGTTCTTATCGTTAAAAATGGTGCTAATTTGGCCCCAACCAATCAGATGTTAGCTTTCAATGTTAAATAAGATCTAATTGGTTGGTGCTAAATTAGCACCAATTTAAACGATAAGAACTTTTATTGAATCTCCCTGAATGTTCCCTAAACTTCTAACCTAACAGGAGTTCCAGCCACAAGGAACAAGTCTACTGAATGCGAGAAAAAACCAATATGGCTTCCCCAAACAATATGTGGAAAAAAGATAAAAATTACCTTGGGGATGGGCAGAGACAGATCACAGAAGACCTCAAACGTGGGTGACCGGTAACCACAGGCCTGGCATTTAAGGCAACTCTTCAACTGGCCAACAAACAGATCTGGTGGAATAGAGAACATGGTAAGCCACAGAAGAAATCTCTCAGGGCAATACTGTTGGCAGGAATATTGGGGGTGACATCTGGTGGTGTGATGGCTACACTGGAATTCTGGGGTGTAATGTAGATGGGCCATTAATTTCCATGCAGGTCAGTCCTTGTTAGGGTGTTTGTGTAGAATTGTGGGGGGTTTAGAGGCCAGATCGGGGTCAATGCAACAGGTAGTGCGCCTGTAGGCCATCTTGTCAGTCAAGACCGTAATTCAATTAGAAGGCAGAACAGCCTTAAACAATGACAAGTGTTGTCCAACCAATGATAATATTTGCCAGTTTGACAGAATGTTTCCATGGGCGGATATAGGTACCACATACTCACCAACCACTTTGCTATCTTCCCTCTCCAGGTATCTCTTCCACATCTGATTGGCACGTTCATCGTCACTATGAAAGAGGGAAAAGATCAATTAACTAAGAAGAAATTTCTCACCTCATTTAGGTGGGTACACACAGTACCAATCTGCAAGACCCTGAATGGCAAACTCCCTGTACTTTCCGTTTGAAACGATTGTTCCCGACGCCGGCATGGAACATTACCGACAGGATTGGCCCTTTATTGGGAATGTACCAAAGTATAAAATATATAAGTGTGTACATTACCAAACGGTAAGCTATATACTACCAACAGCCAAGTTAAATTGTTTTGGTGCTCCCTCTGGTGGCCAAACTATGTCTACTTTCTACACAGGATCTCTTGCATTTGGAATAGAATTTTAATATACAGTGGGATTGCTGTGCCTTATACTGGATTACAGTATAGATCTACATACTTCTCTTTAAAGGGCAACTGTGGTCTCAAAACAAGTTAGGGTTAAATGAAAGACTGCAGTGTTTCCTTTAAAATGAGCCAACAATCACATCTCTGTCTGGAGCCTGTGAGAAATTACATTGGGGTATATCTGTTGTATTCAATTAGATCAACTGGACTTGAAATGTAGTTCTTGAAGACGTTTCGCTAGTCATCCGACTGGCTTTCTCAATTCAGAATGACTTGTACAAGAATCTGTGGCACTTATGTACCCTGGAAAATCCCAATTAGCATATCACAGCCAGGTGTTAAGGGCGTGATTGGATAGTGGCTAAGAGGTGTTATAGGAACGCCCAGCGTAAGGTGTCAAAACAGCATTGTACATGGCAGACAGTTGGTGTCGAACCCCCCCACCTCTATTTAGGCTTGGTTTCTTTATTTTCACATAAATGGCCTCCTTAACACCTCTCTTGAACCAGTCACGTTCCTTTGCCAATATGCCAGCCATGTACCTGCATCTTAAGGATAAAGGACATACCTTTAAAGATTGTAATGTTAACATATTGGCAAAGGAACGTGACTGGTTCAATAGAGGTGTTAAGGAGGCCATTTATGTGAAAATAAAGAAACCAAGCCAAAATAGAGGTGGGGGGGGGGGTTCGACACCAACTGTCTGCCATGTACAATGCTGTTTTGACACCTTACTCTGGGCGTTCCTATAACACCTCTTAGCCACTATCCAATCACGCCCTTAACACCTGGCTGTGATATGCTAATTGGGATTTTCCAGGGTACATTATTGCCACAGATTCTTGTACAAGTCATTCTGAATTGAGAAAGCCAGTCGGATGACTAGCGAAACGTCTTCAAGAAGTAAACTTCAAGTCCAGTTGATCTAATTGAATACAACAGATATACCATGACCTGGATGAATGAGAACCTTCACAAGCATTGGGGTGAATGTTTGAACTTCCTGCTTACAGTAGTGACATCACCTGACCTCTGCCTGCCCATCTGCCCTGGGGGAGAAGCATGCTCAGTTAAGACTTAGGGCACGGCCACACTGCAACGCAATCACACACGGAATCGCATGCAATTTCATGTGCGATTTATTTGCGTTTGCGCATGCGGTTTTTTCATTAAGTATTGAAAAACGCATGCGATTGTGATTTAAAATGCGGAACGCAAATCGCAACGCACCCGAAAACGTGCATTTTCGGTGCATTGCCGCGTTTTCAAGGATATGAAAAAAACGGCTATACCATACTAACTATACTAGGGTTTTGGCAGGTTCAGAAACAACAGTCCAACCATAGACAGGTTTTGGGTCCCACATGTTGTAACCCCGCCCCCTATACCTAAGAGAATCTTGATGTTCCAGTGCTGCTGGGCGCTTGGTGTCAGACAGAATGCTGGGAGTTTTCCTGCTCTTCCTGTTGATCTCCACGTGAATCCGATCCATAAAGAATTTTAAGAATTCCTGAGCATCTTGTTGGCTGCACAACAACAAGTAAAGTCAATGGAGTGGAAATGGCAAAGGAACCAATATGGCAGCTCCCACCCATATGTATAAATATACAGAGAAGGAATGATCTGTACACACAATAAGTTATACCCCAATACTGTACTGTCAAAGGGAAACAATATGGCAGCTACCACCCATAAGTATAAATATACAGAGATGGAATATTCTGTACATACAATAAGCTATACCCTCATACTGTACTGTCTAAGGGAAACAATATGGCAGCTCCCACCCATATGTATAAATATACAGAGAAGGAATGTTCTGTACACTCAATAAGCTATACCCTCATACTGTACTGTCTAAGGGAATCAATATGGCAGCTCCCACCCATATGTATAAATATAAATATACAGAGAAGGAATGTTCTGTACACAATAAGTTATATCCTCATACTGTACTGTCTAAGGGAATCAATATGGCAGCTCCCACCCATATGTATACATATAAATATACAGAGAAGGAATGTTCTGTACATACAATAGCTATACCGCTCATACTGTAACACTGCTAAGGGAAACAATATGGCAGCTCCCACCCATATGTATAAATAAACAGAGAAGGAATGTTCTGTACACACAATAAGCTATACCCTCATACTGTACTGTGTAAGGGAAACAATATGGCAGCTCCCACCCATATGTATCATAAAGTCTGTATAGATTTACACAATAGTTATTTATAATAATCATAATAAACATATGAAAGCTCCCAGCCGATCCCCCACACATGATACAATTATGCAATCCCCTACATATTACTGGGTTTATTTAATGTTGCCCTGCTCTCAATCTGCTGTCCCCTTTTTACTGGTCTATTACAGTTAGAATAAATCTGAGCATGGGTACAATGTCACGCCACTATTAAATATTCGTATATATTACAAGATTCCTAAACAAACATCCGGAACAAACCAGATTTAAACAGCTGAGCAGAGACAGAAATAGCAGCAGATTAGCAACCCAGCCATACAATGAGGAGTCACATGGCTGCCTGTGTAACCAAGGGGATTATGGGAAGAAAGTGAGAGCAAGACACCAGGCTTATTAACTGAGCTCTTCCGATCTCTCTGCACCACCTGGGCTGCCTAATGCTGGAGCGACCAACCTGTAGCCTATAAAGGACGGGACGTATTTCTGGAAGACCGCCTTTAACCGTGCTGGGTTCGCTGCATCGGGAGGGTCTGGCCGCCACAAAGTGGCGATGACATCAGCGAAGGCTGAAAATGAAAGACAAATCATCACATGAACACGACTGTGGTTTATAACCAAATAAAAGCTTATCAAGGTACTGAAGCTACCCATACACGGGCAGACGGAAAACAATCATCGAACCTCTCAAAATATCAATGCTGTGTATGGAGGGCTTTAGACTAGAAAGGGTTCAACCTCTTTATAGCAAAAGAAAATATAGGGGAGCGCACTCCAATGGTGAATCCAACAATTTATTTATGTGACAAGGGACGCCCTGTCTCTTCCGATAATGACTTGTTCCTGGACTTGCCATTTTTCAGAGTTTGGTTGTCTAGGCACAGAGTATTTGTTTATACAAAACATTAGCCCTGCTAGTAGAACAGCCGTGTTCTGAACACTAATTGAGCACTCGTTTATTTGCTCTGCCAAACAAGATCCCAGAAGCCAAATGTCCCCAGAGAGAAAGGAGCGTATTTCTATACAATACATTCCATTCAAATTCATCAATTACACAACTGCAGGCCATCGGTACAATGTAATTAAACGTACACGCAGACCTTTTATTTCCTATTTACTACAGCACGGATTTATACAAATGGATAAATTCAAATGAGCAGGAAGGAAGGAAATATGAATTACTGCCTACACCTCACTTACGCAACTTGATAATTCACCACTTTGACTATATGATTAAATGGTTCGGTATACACAGGGCAATACAATATACAGTAAATTTACTAGTAGTTCATAGTATAAAACTATCAGTCCAAGCTTTAAAAGGAAAACGGAGCCTAGAAAAAGTGGTAAAAGTTATAATCTGTCACAAATGTCTAATATTGAATTCTAGGGCAGTTTCATTGGCGAGTGGGCAGCAGTTTTCCTTTGTCCAGTTACATTTCCTCTCAATACAAATTGCAATATTATCCCTTGTGCTTCCAACCAATGCAAAAACAGTCATACAAGTCCTTGCCCTCTTCCCAAGCCAATACCAGACACGCATTATCACATGGAGAAAGAGAGGAGCCGTCCAATCAGCCATTTTGTATCTTCCCGATTTAAGGGGATTGAGTTAACCTGGGTACACACTGCCAATCTTTCAAAGATGACGGACAGAATCATAGAGAATCCTGTCTGTGATCTTTGAAAGATGTGGCTACAAACAAGGGGGTTCTCCCTATATAGAGTATTTAGAAAGTATAGGGAGATTGCTTGTAACGGACATACACTTAATTGTCGTGGGTGACCCCCTATACATTAGTACAGGGGGCCGACCAAATCGGAGGGAAATTCTCTGTTCACAACAAACGGTTCTGATCCCGGTAAATTCTTATTACGGACATACACACATTAGCAATGAAAGGCCAATCCCATTGATAGCGATGGGATTGGCCCTTTATTGACAATGTGTGTGCTCAGCTTAAGCGAGAGAGAAAGTGATTGGCAGGGCTTGAAGCAGTGAAATATTTTACTGTCTTTTCATTGGTTAGGACAAGCATTACATAATTTTCTGTGTGTCCGGGGAAGAAGTGAAAGCCAGAATAAATAAAATACACAACCTAGAAAAGACCAAACAGTGTCCCTACCCTCGGTGAGTTCCTGCGGTGCCTTACAGCTGGCAGGCTTTTCTTGACGGTATTCCTGGCGCAGGATGTAATCCCGCAGAGGCCTTGTGCTACTGAGACACTGTAACACCGCATTCATAAAACACTGTAAAGACATCAAACGGACAACGTTACTACACACGGCTTCAGGACCTCTCCAAACATTACATGATGTTCGTTATCACGTCAGTAACTTTACAACCAGTATACAAATCATTACCATATATACTTGAGTATAAGCCAGCGTTTTTATTTTTTTAAATGACTCATATAAGCCAACCTCGGCTTATACTCAGATGACGGGCATTTCTTACCTTATGCGCGAGCGTCCGCGCTTCGGAACGCAAGTTATGCCTCCTCTCAGTCCTCACCGGACATACCATAATGGAGGAGCAAGGAACAACCGACTCTCCTATCAGTGGAGCAGGTAAGTACCTCTTCTTCTATGGTGGGCAGTTTTTTAACCTTGCTGCTAAAAATTTTGTTAGCCACTTGCCACTCCAGATATTTATAAATTACAACTCCAAGCAACCAAAGCATGCTGGGAGTTGTAGTTTCCAAACTTTTGGCGTGCCAAGGATTTGGCTTATTATATTGGCACCAATAAGTTATTCTACTACTATATGGGAATTCTGCTGTATATTATACAAGGGGCAATTTTAAAGGGCAACTAAAGCCTAAAAACAATACTAAATCAGAAGGCAGCAGTGGTCATCATTTCTACCCACACCTTATACTCGAGTCAAACAGTTTTACATGTTTTTCAGGTAGAATGGATGTTAATTTATTTAACATCTCTTAAGGTCACACAGACTTGCAACCACAAAATAGCTTCAAAGCCAGGCTGGATTAAAAATAAACAGTACATCCACAGGACTTGTTTGAATATCAAGGGGTTGAAGCAATGATCAATATGGACGAGGACTTGGAAAACTTACCGTGTTTCCTAAATTCCGAAGTCCAACATGGCCAGAGCCAAGGGCAGGATTGTTTGGGGGCTGCGTGAAACAAAGGAAAATATCGGATCATTATAAATAGACACACACTATTACAAGCATGAAAATAAACGCCCCTTTAAACAAGACATTTTATTTAAAGGGATGGAATAACGTGGTGGAACTAAACAGATTCCCCAAACACAGTAATACATTGATTACAAGGTCCATCACATCGTGCCATTGTCCTGTGACCAGTTCTAGTTTAAATGATCCCAGATCCTGTCACTCTCCCCCAGTACCTCGCTTGTCATCAGAAGAAGCCCCATCACAGCAGTGTGCACTACAGATTCACAGATACCAACTTCTTTCCCTTGCAGCACTTTCTTGTCAGCAAGAGAGCGCTGCAGATCATGTGGCAGTTCCACCAGACCGGCACCTCGTAGTCCAGGCATGATTGAAAAACACGTTGGTCTTCACTGGCCTGAATTCCTTCAACCCCTGAATGGGATTAAAGAGCCTTCACCTCCTTCGACATTGGTCCTCCTCACCTGATTGGGACTATTCTAGGTGGCTCAGAGAGATCATCCCCTGGGGATTAATTAGCTGTAGTGTCACACTGAGTTTCTCCAAGGAGATCAGAGAGGAGGGAGAATGGTGAGCAGCTCAGTGTGGCAGCTTTGTACCGAGTGAAACAAACAGGGAATTCTGGGTCTTAATACTCACCGACCTTCAAACAGGCCCCGATAGTTCTGCGATAAGATTGTGGACACAGGTGTTTGATGGGGCAGAGCAGACTAAGTAGTCAATGACAGCCTTAAGCTTTGTACAAACGTTACATAATGGAAGTTACTGCGTGTACCTAGCTTTACTTTCTAAATGTGGCCACACACTACTCAGATATTAGACGTTTGTCTATAGATGGTTTCCCTGGGCCTGATTGGCCCATTCATTTTGTGTTCACGTCAATCGCAAAAAATAACAGGTCAGACGGTTCCATTAAAACCGCCCCAAAAAGGTCTAAAGGTAAATTCTAACGTATGGGCACCTTTAGCAGAGGGGATGTAAAACATCTGTGTATTGTGTACGGGATTGTACAACTTACAACCGATCTTACATTCGACCGACATGCGATCGCAAAATGAATGAATTGCGATCGCATGTCGGTCAAATGTAAGATCGGGAGAAGCGGTTCCGGCAGCATCGATGGGCACCTTTAGCGTTTTGAAACGCTTTCCTCGACAAATGGACCAATAATTCTTGCAGCAGATTATATCTCACCGGCTCTAGGGAATAATTAAAAACCTAAATAAGCAATGTCCCTCACCATCTGCCGATGCCATTAGGCACAAGCCTGACTAAAATGCACAAACATGAAATGTGTTTTTCCTGCTTTTTCCATTGCGTTGCTGATTGTATTTCCATGTCCATGAATACACATTGCATTGCAACAGGATTGCATAGTCTCTATTGGAATCCAACAATCACTGTGTATTGTAAAGCTTCGTACACACGTGCGATTGTGGGGGGCATGGTTTGGTGGGAGTTTTTACTGACCTATTGGCCCGCCTATTAGACCTACATCTAAATTCTTTATTTAATCACAACAGTGTTCCCTCAAGAAACCTTTTGGCTAAAAGACCCTAGGGAGAACACAAATCCAATGTTATGCAAAATGAGGCTAGACACACCTAATGATATGCAACAACTGTAATGAGACGAGGAAATTACACATCATTTTGTCCTATTATGAAACAAATGAATAGTTTCTGCACACCCACCTCAGCCTTAATGACTAGGTAATATCATGGGATACACTGCTGAAAGACACAATCGAACCATCTATAGCTGTATGTGACACAGTTCCAGAAAGGGATTGTTATGTAAAACAGATGAGGAATTCGGTGATTATCGTTAGAACCAGAAAATAAAGTGATTATCGTTATGGCCAAACTTACCTAAATGTCAGGGTTAATAAAGATAATATACTAGGTGTTTACATTGAATTTATTACAGTAACCAGATATTTTAAAGAACCAATGATTTAAAGGGCAAGTCCAGCCAAAAAATCACTCCGCTTTAAAATGTGTATTAGCCCCCCAAACCCCACTTTCGCAGAGTTGCCACATTTCAAAGATGCCCCAGAGCTTACTTACCTGACCCGGTCCCTCGCTGGCTATTCCACTCCCCCTGCTCCTGTTTCAAGCTCGTTGCGAGCAAAAACTGGAGCAGGAGACTTCTGCGTTGACAGAGCGTTACTTACCTGCCCTCTCTCCTCCGCCGCAGTGTTCAGGCCCTCTGCTTGCATGGAATTGCAAGCAGGGGGCGGGAACGGCAGCCGCGTCCGTGATTGGCTGAGAGGCTGGGAGGGCTGCACTGAGCATGCCTCAACCTTGATGAGGTTGAGGAAGTCTCAGGCACAGCATGAGTCACACACTGCTCCTACACAGCAGTTTCCTGGACTTTGGAGGGGCACAGCAGGGGAACTATTTTGAGCAGGAATGTAAGGTAAGGATTGTTTTAAACTACTTGATGTGGCCAGTAAGGGGTTAAATTTTAGTTTTGGGGGTGGACATGCCCTTTAAACCCAGACTATACTTGTACAGCAGCAGTTGTATGACAATAGACACCATGTGCCAGTAAAGCATCTTATTTATTAGACATTATGCTAGTCAAAGCTTTGCTGCTCACAAAGTCATTATACCAGTGCGGTGTTCACGGTACGAAGGGATAACCACAGTTCTAGTTACTTGCACTTACCGGAGTAGTAACAGATGAGAGCCTGTCCTTGGTACCATTGCAAACCACTGCCTCATTGGCAGATGTATTGCAGGTCCTCGCCAGCGGGCAATGTCCATCGTCTTCTTGCTGTTCGCTGGTATTTGCCCTGGAAGAACCAACAATCCGGGATGTGTGTAAGGAAGAGAAGTCCAATTTGTGCTGCGAGTCTAGTACAGGCAGCACATGAAGTCTTTTCAGAGAACTGCTCCTCTTCAGGATGGCAGTGTCAAACAACGGTTTCCTGCAGGACGAAGCACTGCGTTCCCTCATAGATAACCGGGCCAAACTTTTTGTAACATCCTCGTTTTTTTCCCTAGAAGCGGTAAGATCTCCGTGGCTCACCGACTTGGACCGCGAGAGGATGCCAGCCCTGCCCTCCCGAGACTGAACAATTGTTTTGGTAACTTGAGCGGAGTTGGCTACTCTGAGCATGTGGTCAGCCTTTACTGGCCCTCGCTTGGCTGCGGAAGAAGAACTTCGGGAGAGATCGGACCACTGGGAGCTTCGGCCACGCTGTACATTCCCCCGGTCATCGATGGTAGGTCTAGGGGGCAGAGGACGCATCTTTGGAGCGGATGTAACACCATTGCTAAAGATGGTAGCGACGTAGGCAGTGGTCTGGCGATCGCTGCTTATGGTGCGATGGGAGCTCAGAGCTTTTCCGGCACCCTTGGGCGTTGAAGTGACGGCTGTGAGCTCCCTGCCTCGGAGATGCCTAGATTCACATACTTGAGGCATTGCAGATCTTATCTGGAGGGGAATCCTGAGGGAATGAGATTGTGATTTGTAACTTTCATACATTGGAAATGATAAACCGCACATGAAAATAATGAATTGCACACCAGGGATTTAACAAAGACTTGTTATAATTACTAAACAGTGAGAGAACTTTACACACGTGGCGTGCACACATAAAACTAATGGTTATTGTCTATATCTTATAAGAAGGTTCAAACAGAATAGCGAATAATCACACAAAACTAATTTTTAGGGACAAGGGTGAACCGACTGTATCAAGGGGAAGGGACTGTGTGTCCCATCCCTCTCCACCTGTACAGAAAGTACCTTCCCCAGATAGCCAGGGAACTGACTGTACCTACTGTACTGGGAGGAAGTGACTGTGTATCCCATCCCTCTCCATCTGTACAGAAAGTACCTTCCCCAGATAGCCAGGGAACTGACTGTACCTACTGTACTGGGAGGAAGTGACTGTGTATCCCATCTTCTCCACCTGTACAGAAAGTACTTCCCCAGATAGCCAGGGAACTGACTGTACCTACTGTACTGGGAGGAAGTGACTGTGTATCCCATCCCTCTCCACCTGTACAGAAAGTACCTTCCCCAGATAGCAGGGAACTGACTGTACCTACTGTACTGGAGGAAGTGACTGTGTATCCCATCCCTCCTCCACTGTACAGAAAGTACCTTCCCCAGATAGCCAGGGAACTGACTGTACTACTGTACTGGTAGGAAGTGACTGTGTATCCCATCCCTCTCCATCTGTACAGAAAGTACCTTCCCAGATAGCCAGGGAACTGACTGTACCTACTGTACTGGGAGGAAGTGACTGTTATCCCACCCTCTCCATCTGTACAGAAGTACCTTCCCCAGATAGCCAGGGAACTGACTGTACCTACTGTACTGGGAGGAAGTGACTGTGTATCCCCATCCCTCTCCATCTGTACAGAAAGTACCTTCCCCAGATAGCCAGGGAACTGACTGTACCTACTGTACTGGGAGGAAGTGACTGTGTATCCCATCCCTCTCCACCTGTACAGAAAGTACCTTCCCCAGATAGCCAGGGAACTGACTGTACCTACTGTACTGGGAGGAAGTGACTGTGTATCCCCATCCCTCTCCATCTGTACAGAAAGTACCTTCCCCAGATAGCCAGGGAACTGACTGTACCTACTGTACTGGAGGAAGTCCCTCTCCACCTGTACAGAAAGTACCTTCCCAGATAGCCAGGGAACTGACTGTACCTACTGTACTGGTAGGAAGTGACTGTGTATCCCATCCCTCTCCACCTGTACAGAAATACCTTCCCAGATAGCCAGGGAACTGACTGTACCTACTGTACTGGGAGGAAGTGACTGTGTATCACATCCCTCTCCACCTGTACAGAAAGTACCTTCCCCAGATAGCCAGGGACTGACTGTACCTACTGTACTGGGAGGAAGTGACTGTGTATCCCATCCCTTTCCACCTGTACAGAAAGTACCTTCCCCAGATAGCCAGGGAACTGACTGTACCTACTGTACTGGGAGGAAGTGAGTGTATCCCATCCCTCTCCACCTGTACAGAAAGTACCTTCCCCAGATAGCCAGGGAACTGACTGTACCTACTGTACTGGGAGGAAGTGACTGTGTATCCCCATCCCTCTCCACTGTACAGAAAGTACCTTCCCCAGATAGCCAGGGAGACAACGGACTGTACCTACTGTACTGGGAGGAAGTGACTGTGTATCCCATCCCTTTCCATCTGTACAGAAAGTACCTTCCCCAGATAGCCAGGGAACTGACTGTCCCTACTGATACTGGGAGGAAGTGACTGTGTATCCCCTCCCTCTCCACCTGTACAGAAAGTACCTTCCCCAGATAGCCAGGGAACTGACTGTACCTACTGTACTGGGAGGAAGTGACTGTGTATCCCATCCCTCCACCTGTACAGAAAGTACCTTCCCCAGATAGCCAGGGAACTGACTGTACCTACTTACTGGAGGAAGTGACTGTGTATCCCATCCCTCTCCACCTTACAGAAAGTCCTCCCCAGTAGCCAGGGAACTGACTGTACCTACTGTACTGGGAGGAAGTGACTGTGTTCCCACCCCTCTCCACTGTACAGAAAGTACCTTCCCCAGATAGCCAGGGAACTGACTGTACCTACTGTACTGGGAGGAAGTGACTGTGTATCCCATCCCTCTCCACTGTACAAAAGTACCTTCCCCAGATAGCCGGGAACTGACTGTACCTACTGTACTGGAGGAAGTGACTGTGTATCCCATCCCTCTCCACCTGTACAGAAAGTACCTTCCCCAGATACCAGGGAACTGACTGTACCTACTGTACTGGAGGAAGTGACTGTGTATCCCCATCCTTCTCCATCTGTACAGAAAGTACCTTCCCCAGATAGCCAGGGAACTGACTGTACCTACTGTACTGGGAGTGAAGTCCCTCCTCCACCTGTACAGAAAGTACCTTCCCCAGATAGCCAGGGAACTGACTGTACCTACTGTACTGGAGAAGTGACTGTGTATCCCATCCCTCTCCACCTGTACAGAAAGTACCTTCCCCAGATAGCCGGAACTGACTGTACCTACTGTACTGGGAGGAAGTGACTGTGTTACCCATCCCTCTCCACCTGTACAGAAAGTACCTTCCCCAGATGCCAGGGAACTGACTGTCCCTACTGTACTGGGAGGAAGTGACTGTTATCCCATCCCTCCACTGTACAAAGTACCTTCCCCAGATGCCAGGAACTGACTGTACCTACTGTCTGGAGGAAGTGACTGTGATCCCATCCCTCTCCACCTGTACAAAAGTACCTTCCCCAGATAGCCAGGAACTGACTGTCACTACTGTACTGGGAGGAAGTGACTGTGTATCCCATCCCTCTCCACCTGTACAGAAAGTACCTTCCCCAGATAGCCAGGGAAGTACTGTACCTACTGTACTGGGAGGAAGTGACTGTGTATCCCATCCCTTTCCATCTGTACGAATACCTTCCCCAGATAGCCGGGAACTGACTGTACCTACTGTACTGGGAGGAAAGGGGGTACTGTGTATCCCATCCCTCTCCATCTGTACAGAAAGTACCTTCCCCAGATAGCCAGGGAACTGACTGTACCTACTGTACTGGGAGGAAGTGACTGTGTATACCATCCCTCTCCATCTGTACAGAAAGTACCTTCCCCAGATAGCCAGGGAACTGACTGTACTGACCTCTGTACTGGAGGAAGTGACTGTGTATCCCATCCCTCTCCATCTGTACAAGAAGTACCTTCCCCAATAGCCAGAACTGACTGTACCTACTGTACTGGGAGGAAGTGACTGTGTATCCCACCCCTCTCCATCTGTACAGAAAGTACCTTCCCCAGATAGCCGGGAACTGACTGTACCTACTGTACTGGGAGGAAGTGACGTGTATCCCATCCCTCTCCACTGTACAGAAAGTACCTTCCCCAGATAGCCAGGAACTGACTGTACCTACTGTACTGGGAGGAAGACTGTGTATCCCATCCCTCTCCACCTGTACAGAAAGTACCTTCCCCAGATAGCCAGGGAACTGACTGTACCTACTGTACTGGGGGAAGTGACTGTGTATCCCATCCCTCTCCACTGTACAGAAAGTACCTTCCCCAGATAGCCAGGGAACTGACTGTACCTACTGTACTGGGATGTGATATTCCCTCTCCACCTGTACAAAAGTACCTTCCCCAGATAGCCAGGAACTGACTGTACCTACTGTACTGGAGAAGTGACTGTGTATCCCATCCCTCTCCACCTGTACAGAAAGAACCTTCCCCAGATAGCCAGAACTGACTGTACCTACTGTACTGGGAGGAAGTGACTGTGTATCCCATCCCTCTCCACCTGTCACAGAAGTACCTTCCCCATAGCCAGGGAACTGACTGTACCTACTGTACTGGGAGGAAGTGACTGTGTATCCCATCCCTTCCACCTGTACAGAAAGTACCTTCCCCAGATAGCCAGGGAACTGACTGTACCTACTGTACGGGGAGAGTAGTGTATCCCATCCCTCTCCATCCTCTCACTGTAAGAAAGTACCTTCCCCAGATAGCCAGGGAACTGACTGTACCTACTGTACTGGGAGGAAGTGACTGTGTATCCCATCCCTCTCCACTGTACAAAGTACCTTCCCCAATAGCCAGGGAACTGACTGTACCTACTGTACTGGGAGGAGTGACTGTGTATCCCATCCCTTTCCACTGTACAGAAGTACCTTCCCCAGATAGCCAGGGAACTGACTGTACCTACTGTACTGGGAGGAAGTGACTGTGTATCCCATCCCTCTCCACTGTACAGAAAGTACCTTCCCCAGATAGCCAGGGAACTGACTGTACCTACTGTACTGGGGAAGTGACTGTGTATCCCCATCCTCTCCACTGTACAGAAAGTACCTTCCCCAGATAGCCAGGAACGGACTGTACCTACTGTACTGGGAGGAGTGACTGTGTATCCCATCCCTCCACTGTACAGAAAGTACCTTCCCCAGATAGCCAGGGTTGACTGGTAACCTTACTGTGTGTGCTGGAGGAAGTGACTGTGTATCTCATCCCTCTCCACCTGTACAGAAAGTACCTTCCCCAGATAGCCAGGGAGTTGACTGTACCTACTGTACTGGGAGGAAGTGACTGTGTATCTCATCCCTCTCCATCTGTATAGAAAGTACCTTCCCCAGATAGCCAGGGAACTGACTGTACCTACTGTACTGGGAGGAAGTGACTGTGTATCCCATCCCTCTCCACCTGTACAGAAGTACCTTCCCCAGATAGCCAGGGAACTGACTGTACCTACTGTACTGGGAGGAAGTGACTGTGTATCCCCATCCCTCTCCATCTGTACAGAAAGTACCTTCCCCAGTAGCCAGGAACTGACTGTACCTACTGTACTGGGAGGAAGTGTCCCTCTCCACCTGTACAAGAAGTACCTTCCCCAGATAGCCAGGGAACTGACTGTACCTACTGTACTGGAGGAGTGACTGTGTATCCCATCCCCTCCACCTGTACAGAATACCTTCCCCAGATAGCCAGGGAACTGACTGTACCTACTGTACTGGAGGGAAGTGACTGTGTATCCCTCCCTCTCCACCTGTACAGAAAGTACCTTCCCCAGATAGCCAGGGAACTGACTGTACCTACTGTACTGGGAGGAAGTGACTGTGTATCCCATCCCTCTCCACCTGTACAGAAAGTACCTTCCCAGATAGCCGGGAACTGACTGTACCTACTGTACTGGGGGAAGTGAGTGTATCCCATCCTCTCCACCTGTACAGAAAGTACCTTCCAGAGTAGCCAGGGAACTGACTGTACCTACTGTACTGGGAGGAAGTGACTGTGTACCCCCATCCCTCTCCACCTGTACAGAAAGTACCTTCCCCAGATAGCCAGGGAACGTACTGTACCTACTGTCTGGGAGGAATGTACTGTGTATCCCATCCCTTTCCATCTGTACAGAAAGTACCTCCCCATAGCCAGGGAACTGACTGTACCTACTGTACTGGGAGGAAGTGACTGTGTATCCCATCCCTCTCCATCTGTACAGAGTACCTTCCCCAGATAGCCAGGGAACTGACTGTACCTACTGTACGGGAGGAAGTGACTGTGTATACCATCCCTCTCCACTGTACAGAAAGTACCTTCCCCAGATAGCCAGGGAACTGACTGTACCTACGTACTGGGAGGATGACTGTGTTCTCATCCCTCTCCACCTGTACAGAAGTACCTTCCCCAGATAGCCAGGAGTTGACTGTACCTCTGTACTGGGAGGAAGTGACGTGTATCCATCCCTCTCCATCGTATAGAAAGTACCTCCCCAGATAGCCAGGGAACTGACTGTACCTACGTAGCTGGAGAAGGACGTGTGTATCCCATCCCTCTCCACCTGTACAGAAAGTACCTTCCCCAGATAGCCAGGGAACTGACTGACCTACTGTACTGGGAGGAAGTACTCGTGTATCCCATCCCTCTCCATCTGTACACAAAGTATGCTCCCCAGATAGCCAGGGAAAAGACCGTACCTACTGAAAAGGGAGGTGAACGTGTATCCCCGGCATTTCAAAAGACTGATCCCATGACAGATGTTCATGGCATGTTTGGGCTGAGATTGGGTGTTTAGGGGACATACACAGGCAGAAAATCCCCAATAGGGCAGCTTTACTACTTAAATGCTTTCACAGCATAATAAAAATAGCTTAAATTAAAAAGCAATATGGGGATAATAAAAGGGATAATGCCCCCCCTGCCATGTAATACATGGATATTAAATCTCAAGGACCATGTACTGAACTAGTTCAAGGCTGCAGACTGACTGCTTACATAACACAAGAAGGTGCAGATTATTTATCATAATGTATACTTGGTTTTTTCACATTAGGGTTAAGTTTTTTAATAAAAAATATAACATATTTTGGTTTTTAAAGGTCAAGTCAACCCTCACAACCAGAATCTGCCTATTTGTCTAGAAATGTTCTACCACTGCAATCCCTACCGGCAACAAGATTAACTTTATTCGCCAACTCAAGGATGTCGGAGCAATGATGGATGATGGGTGGTTTGTTTCAGGAAATGCATCAGATTGGTTGGTTGTGCACACGTAAGGTCTGACCATCAGGTTGCAGAATAACTTATACCCCAAGTGACTGAATAAAAGATTCTAAGGACCAATCGGACATTTTGAATAACCAGTAAATGTTACAATGCAGAATCCCTCTAACACGTTACAATTGTCTACCTGTCTCTGTAGATTACCCTAGCTCTGGGTGACACACAGACATTCCTATAAAACTTAAGTCCAGTCCTTAAATGAAAACATATATACAGGTAAATCACCTTCCAAAACCCTAGTCTAACCTGAAATCCTGCACAATGTCCTGTTTCCCCTGTTTCTGCTCCATGGTTTCTCCAGTTAGTAACTGTCAGTTATGGATTTGACAGTTGACATCACAGCCAATGACTGAATGTTAATCCCCTGTCCGTCTCTTCTGAGCATGCCCAGGCTCAGTACAGGCTCAGTACAGGTTTCTAAATGGCTCGGTTTCCATGAGGCATCCAGAAGCATAGCAGGCATACAGTAATGAATTCATAGGATAAACTATGATATATCAACATATTTTAAAGAGGCCATTCTTTCTAAAAGATGTTATTATGAGGGTGGAGTTATCCTTTAATAAGAAAAGTGTCCATGCGGTTTCTCTAAATATTATTTTAAGCACAGACCATGTGTACAACCCAAAGGGAATAACAAGTACCTCATTGTCCGAGATCATCGGCCTGTGTCCTCTGATTCCCCATCATATCAGTTCATCTGAGGAAAGAATTGCAATTATTCCCCCGCGATCAGCACAAGGTTAATGTTGAGCAGTTTAAATAAACATAATTAGTTACACAGGCAACCTATGGGGACACCTCACCTTTTAGCAGTTTCTATAGGGATTTTAACTGCATCTCCAAGATACAGCCAAATATTTTCTTACAAAGAATTTAGACTATGCACAAACTTTCCTTCCCGCAATAAAATGCGATGTACACTGCATTGTGTTAGTTACCACTTGAAAATCAACGAATTTCTCTTATTGTAAAGGCTAAAGCTAGGTACACACAGTACAGATTTCTGAAAGATGACAGACGAGCGTTCCGATCCGACGGTATCGGGGCTTTATCGTTACTGTGTGTACCCAGCTTAAAGGATCCTTTCTAGTCACTGATTTACAGACTGCATCGCTCTTCAGCTGACAGAATTATCAGTGGTTAAATTTGCAATGTAAATAAACTGTATTATGTGATTTCACTAGTGTTTGCCTGACCGAGACTGAGATTAAGTTGCCTTAGAGAGAAAAGCTAGAAAGCTGTGTATTGGCTGTTAAAAGGGATTCACATGCTCTCCTATAGCTACCATAAATAAGAAACAGAAACCTACCTCTCGTAACTATCCCATTGTACCTAACCCGTGTACCTACCCCATAGTACCTAACCCCTGTGTACCTACCTCTCCTACCTACCCCATAGTACCTAACCCCTGTGTACCTACCTCTCCTACCTACCCCGTAATACCTAACCCCTGTGTACCTACCCCATAGTACCTACCTCTCCTACCTACCCCATAGTACCTAACCCCTGCGTACCTACCTCTCCTACCTACCCCATAGTACCTAACCCGTGTACCTACCTCTGCTACCTACCCCATAGTAGCTACCTCACGTGTACCTTCGTCTCCTACCTACCCCATAGTACCTAACCCCTGTATACCTACCCCCTTTGTACCTACCTCTTTTACCTACTCCATAGTACCTAACCCCTGTGTACCTACCTCTCCTACCTACCCCATAGTTCCTAAGCCCTGTGTACCGACCTCTCCTACCTACCCCATAGTACCTAACCCCTGTGTACCGACCTCTCCTACCTACCCCATAGTAGCTACCCCATGTGTACCTACCTCTCCTACCTACCCCATAGTACCTATTTCCTTTGTACCTGCCTCATGTGTACCTACCTCTGGGTACCCCTAGCCCCCCAGTAAGGCCCACTCTGTGGTACTGGGTGAGTTCTCGCTGTAGAGGGGAAGATTACAGGGTCTATTGGGGTATCTGTCCATGGGCCAATACCTGCACCCCAGCATCCCCTATCACCCAGCTCCATGTTACCTGCTCCGGGCTGTATCTCAGAGACTAACCCCTCCCTGGCTTCATAGCAACCACAACACTCACCGCCATCTTGACTCGACATTCCCCACCAACGCGCAGCCGCAGAAACAAGGGAATAAACACGCCCACTATTTACAAACGTTGCTAGGAAGCGCGAACAAGGCACGTGACACGCGGCGCAGGTATTAGCCCACGTAGTACAACGTGATCGCGTCAGGAAAACCATCTTTGTTTTGGGCATCCCTCATGGACTAGTAAAGGGCAAGTAATATCACAAACAGTTATTATTCCATTCACTTGGGATTTTTAATAATTTTGCAAATTTTTAAAGAAAAATAATGAACATGACCAGTCTATCACTGGGGTAAGTGGGTCCATATGGCTGTGCAATGGGTTCAATCACCCCCCCCCCCCCCAAAAAAAACATTTAAAGGGGAAGTGTACCCTATAAGCAGAGGGGAATGTGCAGTGCAGGTGATGTAGATTCAGAGTTTATATATTTCTGGGGGGATGTCAAATTTGCCGCCCCTTAGATGTTGGAAACTACAACTCCCAGAATTCCCTGGTTGATGTGCACTTCAGACAAGGAATTCTGGGGTTTCAGTTTTCAAACACCTGGTAGGCTGCAAGTTTGAGATCCCTGTGAGATCCGTTCGCTGAACGTTTGTCGTGTCGGAAATGGTTGTTGCTGAGCATTATGGGTAAAAAAACTGGGTAATACGACACGACTGGTCTGATTTCACCGGCGGGCACCAAACGGAGCGATAATCAGCCGATATGCGGTATCGCCCCACTGTACTGCGTCTACGCCCACAATTAGTGTCCACAAAGAGCGCAGCAGGGATAAGTAATGATTCCAGCGGACAAGGCAGGAAATTACACATTATAAGGGGGCCATTCATTCTAAAAGATGCCATGATTAGGGTGGAGTTGCCCTTTAATTGTTGGCACTTTCTGCATTTTGCCCAAATGTAGTTTTGTTACAACCCGAGGAATGGCGCAGACTCCCGAAACGTTGTCTGTCATCAGCACCTTGAATTTCATTTCCTATTGGTATATTTTATCATGAACACATCTATGAAGCTAATTGTGTAAGTAGGACAATGGGAATGTCAGGACGCAGAGACCTCCGCAGACAGCCATTAGCCGCACACATCCCGACCTATCGGATCTAACAGGGTTTACCGATTTATTCCCATCTCAACTGTAAAGGTTAAAGGGCATGTCCCAAACCCCAAAAAAATTTAACCCACTACTGGCCCCACTGTACAATTTAAAAAAATCCTTACCTTACATTCCTGCTCCTTGTGGTTCTCCTGTAGTGCCTCTTCAAAGTCCAGGAAACTGTAGGGTAGGAGCTGTCTTACTGTCCAAAAGTTTGCTGCCTCTGATCTGTACTCTCAGTTGCTGCTGGCATGATGATTAGTCCCAACCAGTTCTAACTCACAGCAAACAATTTCATACCAAATGGCTTTTTGGCCCACTATGGGTTAATGTATGTGCGCCCCGGCGATCCATCAATGCTGCGAACAACTGATTCGTCCAGGGATTTGTCAAACAGTGTTCCCTCCAGATGTTTTGGAAACTACAACTCCCAACATTCCCTGGCTTCCCTTTGTATTTGAGGAACGCTGGGAGTTGTAGTATTAGAACATCTGGAGGCGCACCATTGAGAATCCCTGCATTCAACAACAGTGCAACCAAAATGGAACTTTCTTAGGCTAAGTACACAACTCCGATTTGGTGGACGAGGCCTACCACGCACGGAACAACCATTTCAACCGATAATCACGCATGTGTGTGTTCGCTAAGGCATTGCTTGGTGATCTGCCGTGGTGGATAAATGAACAACGTCCAAGCGAGCTCATAAACAGGTGCGATTAACCAATCTACCATACCAGGTTTATCTGCAATAATGGATTACCACATTGATATAAATTGATATAAAGCTGTATAGTTTTACTCCTGTACTTGGAGATCAAACACCTCACAGCTAAAATAATTTGTGTCCCTATTAATAGGAGAATTAGCAATGAATCTTTTTGGCGTGTGCATTATATAGTGGATAATGCACCACCAACTGTAAATTATAAGGATATTAGAAGTCACCGAGGAGTTCCGTGAACATATAAAAGTACGAGGCCGCAGGCCGAGTACCTTTTATACAGGACACGGTACTCCAAGGTGACTTCTAATATCCTTATAATTTACAGTTCGGGTGCATTATTTATTATAACCTACCCCTTTGTGTCTTCTGGTTTCCTTCTCCTCCTGGAACTGTAAGATTATAAGACTATAATCTTACAGTTCCTCCTATAGAAATCCACTACAGGTGTAGGTTATAGATCGGAGTATTATATAATTTATCTCTTTCCTCTAAAATGAACCCTGGATCACACCAATGGCTGCTGCCTGTGGGAAATATATTGATTGCATAGAATTTTAAAACCTGCTTCCAGTATATTAATTGACATAACTTGACCCTTTGCTCCTTCCCGGTCTCTGAGGTGTAGAGCATGCTCACAATGCTGTGACAGGAAGTACCTGCACAGACCTTATTTTAAACAAAATTACAGTTAAGGGAGAGGTCACATGGCTACAAACTCATGGAAGCAGGAAATTGAATACACTTATTGTGGGCCATATAGTCTGCACTGAATTCCAGGGAACCGTCTTGGTTGGTTATTTGAGTCTGCTCCATGGTTACCACAAAATAATTGTGTTTATCTCACTTTATGGATAAATAAAAATTAAATTAATAATAGGAATGTAGGAGCTTGCCTCTGTAGACATTAGATAAATTATAACTAAATTAGAACAACACACTGAGGCAGCAATTGGTACATCCGAAAGACCCAACACCCAAACACAAGAAAAGTGACATCATATACGCAGTGCAGTGCAGTGTGACATCATATACGCAGTGCAGTGAAGAATGATCTGATTTGTTTGTGGGGGAGACCAAACAGCAGCTGCATCAACTTATGGCCCAGCACAGAAGAGCCAATTCCTCGGGTCAAGATCAGCCGTGTACCTGCATCTTAAGGATAAAGGCCATACCTTTGAAGATTGTAATGTTAACATATTGGCGAAGGAACGTGACTGGTTCAAGAGAGGTGTTAAGGAGGCCATTTATGTGAAAATACAGAAACCAAGCCAAAATAGAGGTGGGGGGTTCGACACCAACTGTCTGCCGTGTACAATGCTGTTTTGACACCTTACTCTGGGCGTTCCTATAACACCTCTTAGCCACTATCCAATCACACCCTTAACACCTGGCTGTGATATGCTAATTGGGACTTTCCAGGGTACATAATTGCCGCAGATTCTTGTACAAGTCATTCTGAATTGAGAGATCCAGTCGGATGACTAGCGAAACGTCTTCAAGAACTAAACTTCAAGTCCAGTTGATCTAATTGAATACAACAGATATACCATGACCTGGATGAATGAGAACCTTCACAAGCATAATTTAGTAAGGGAAATAATCAAGCTCCTCTATGTAAACCGATCAAATACATTATAACTATATTAATAAGGGGAATGGCGGTGTTTGACTATGTAGACAGATTAGATACATTATAACGATTAATAAGGGGAATGGAGGATATTGACTATGTAGACAGATTAGATACATTATAACTATTAATAAGGGGAATGGAGGATATTGACTATGTAGACAGATTAGATACATTATAACTATATTAATAAGGGGAATGGAGAATGATATGTCACAGATAAATACATTAAAATTATAAGGGGATGGAGGATATTGACTATGTAACAGATTAGATACATTATAACTATTAATAAGGGGAATGGAGGATATTGACTATGTAGACAGATTAGATACATTATAACTATTAATAGGGGAATGGCAGAGATGACTGTGTAGACAGATTAGATACATATAACTAATATTAATAAGGGAATGGGAGATTGACTGTAGACAGATTAGATACATTATAACTATTAATAAGGGGAATGGAGGAGATTGACTGTAGACAGATGATACTTATAACTATTAATGGGGAATGGCAGAGATTGACTATGTAGACAGATTAGATACATTATAACTATATTAATAAGGGGAATGGAGGAATTGACTGTGTAGACAGATTAGATGCATTATAACTATATCAATAAGGGAATGAGATATTGACTGTGTAGACAGATTAGATACATTATAACTATATTAATAAGGGGAATGGAGGATATTGACTATGTAGACAGATTAGATACATTATAACTATATTAAGGGAATGGAGGAGATTGACTATGTAGACAGATTAGATACATTATAACTATATAATAAGGGATGGAGGATATTGACTATGTAGACAGATTAGATATATTATAACTTATTAATAAGGGGAATGGAGGATATTGACTGTGTAGACAATAGATACATTATAACTATATTAATAGGGGAATGGGATGATGACTTGTAGACAGATTAGATACATTATAACTAATTATAAGGGGAATGGAGGATATTGACCTGTAGACAGAATATACATTATAACTATATATAGGAAATGGAGGATATTGACCGTTAGACAGATTAGATACATATAACTATATTAATAGGGGAATGGAGGATATTGACTGTGTGACAGAATTAGATACATTATAACTATATTAATAAGGGGAATGGAGATATTGACTGTGTAGACAGATTAGATACATTATACTATATTAATAAGGGGAATGAGGATATTGACTATGTAAACAGATTAATATACATTATACTATATTAATAAGGGGAATGGAGGATATTGACTGTGTAGACAGATTAGATAATTATAACTATATTAATAGGGGAATGGAGGATATTGACTATGTAGACAGATTAATAATACTTATACTATATTAATAAGGGGAATGGAGGATATTGACTGTGTAGACAGATTAGATACATTATAACTATATTAATAGGGGAATGGAGGATATTGACTATGTAGACAGATTAGATACATTAATAACTATATTAATAAGGGGAATGAGGATTTGACTATGTAGACAGATTAAGATACATTATAACTATATTAATAAGGGGAATGGAGGATATTGACTGTGTAGACCAGATTAGATACATTATAACTATATTAATAAGGGGAATGGAGGAGATGGACTATGTAGACAGATTAGATATATACTATATTAAAGGAGGAAGGATATTGACTGTTTAGACAGATAGATACATTATAACTATATAATAGGGGAATGGAGATATTGACTTGTAGACTGATTAGATACATTATAACTATATTAATAAGGGGAATGGAGGATATTGACTGGTAGACAGATTAGATACATTATACTATATTAATAAGGGAATGGAGGAGATTGACTATGTAGACAGATTAGATACATTATAACTATATTAAATAGGGGAATGGAGGAGATTGACTACGTAGACAGATTAGATACATTATAACTATATTAATAAGGGGAATGAGGATATTGACTAGGTGACAGATTAGATACATTATACTATTAATAAGGGGAATGGAGGAGATTGACTACGTAGACATTAGATACATTATAACTATATTAATGGGGAATGGAGGATATGACTAGGTAGACAGATTAGATACATTATAACTATATTAATAAGGGAATGGAGATATTGACTAGTAGACAGATTAGATACATTATAACTATATTAATAAGGGGAATGGAGGAGATTGACTACGTAGACAGATTAGATACATTATAACTATATATAAGGGGAATGGAGGAGATTGACTACGTAGACAGATTAGATACATTATAACTATATTAATAAGGGGAATGGAGGATATTGACCGTGTAGACAGATTAGATACATTATAACTATATTAATAAGGGGAATGGAGGATATGACTATGTAGACAGATTAGATACATTATAACTATATTAATAAGGGGAATGGAGGATATTGACTGTGTGACAGATTAGATACATTATAACTATATTAATAAGGGGAATGGAGGATATTGACTGTGTAGACAGATTGGATACATTATAACTATATTAATAAGGGGAATGGAGGAGATTGACTGTGTAGACAGATTAGATACATTATAACTATATTAATAAGGGGAATGGGAGATTGACTACGTAGACAGATTAATACTTATAACTATATTAATAAGGGGAATGGAGGAGATTGACTCGTAGACAGATTAGATACATTATAACTATATTAATAAGGGGAATGGAGGATATTGACGTGTAGACAGATTAGATACATTATACTATATTAATAGGGGAATGGAGGATATTGACATGTAGACAGATTAGATACATTATAACTATATTAATAAGGGGAATGGAGGATATTGACTGTGTGACAGATTAGATACATTATAACTATATTAATAAGGGGAATGGAGGATATTGACTGTGTAGACAGATTAGATACTTATAACTATATTAATAGGGGAATGGAGGAGATTGACTGTGTAGACAGATTAGATACATTATAACTATATTAATAGGGGAATGGAGGATATTGACTATGTAGACAGATTAGATACATTATAACTATATTAATAAGGGAATGGAGGAGATTGACTATGTAGACAGATTAGATACATTATAACTATATTAATAAGGGGAATGGAGGATATGACTATGTAGACAGATTAGATACATTATAACTATATTAATAAGGGGAATGGAGGAGATTGACTGTGTAGACAGATTAGATACATTATAACTATATTAACAAGGGGAATGGAGGATATTGACTGTAGACAGATTAGATCATTATAACTATTAACAAGGGGAATGGAGGATATTGACTGTTAGACAGATTAGATACATTATAACTATATTAAAAGGGGAATGAGGATATTGACTGTGTAGACAGATTAGATACATTATAACTATATTAACAGGGGAATGGAGGATATTGACTGTGTAGACAGATTAGATACATTTAACTATATTAACAGGGGAATGGAGGTATTGACTGTGTAGCAGATTAGATACATTATAACTATATTATAAGGGGATGGAGGATATGACTATGTAGACAGATTAGATACATTATAACTATATTAATAAGGGGAATGGAGGATAGTGACTATGTAGACAGATTAGATACATTATAACTAATTATAAGGGGAATGGAGGATATTGACTGTGTAGACAGATTAGATACATTATAACTATATTAATAGGGAATGGAGATATTGACTATGTAGACAGATTAGATACATATAACTATATTAATAAGGGAATGGAGGAGATTGACTATGTAGACAGATTAGATACATTATAACTATATTAATAAGGGGAATGGAGGAGATTGACGTGTAGACAGATTAGATACATTATAACTATATTAAAGGGGAATGGAGGTATTGACGTGTAGACAGATTAGATACATTATAACTATATAATAAGGGGAATGGAGGATTGACTATGTAGACAATTAGATACATTATAACTATATTAATAAGGGGAATGAGGATATGACTGTAGACAGATTAGTACATTATAGCTATATTAATAGGGAATGGAGGATATTGACTGTGTAGCCAGATTGATACATTATACTTATTAATAAGGGGAATGGAGGAGATTGACTATGTAGACAGATTAGATACATTATAACTATATTAATAAGGGGAATGGAGGAGATTGACTATGTAGACAGATTAGATACATTATAACTATATTAATAAGGGGAAGGAGGATATTGACTATGTAGACAGATTAGATACATTATAACTATTTAATAAGGGAATGGAGGATATTGACTGTAGACAATTAGATACATTATAACTATATTAATAAGGGAATGGAGAAAATGGATCTTGGCCAATAAGTTTTATGCATACACATAATATGATATACATCTGTCATGTGCTCTCAGACTCAGATGGGAACATTGGCTAGAATACATCATTGTTAAAGGGAAAGTTCAGTGGAGAATATATTTTTAAAATTAGTTTATAATTACACATCCCTAGTTATTCTAAGTATCCTCTTCCATTTGAAAAATCAGTTTTCCCCTCTTGCTGTTCCCTGCTGTTGACACTAGCGAGATGACATTTCAGGTTCTGTAACGGTCCATCATCTTTCCCAGAATGCACTCTACCTTGGAATGTTCCTAACAGTAATTTGTACTGATTGGCGTTGGATGAGTCACACATGCTCAGATCTCGACTGAGCAACTGAATCAATGGTCTCTATTAGGGGTCCTGCAAACAGGAAGTCTATTTCGGAAGCATTTTTATTTAACACAGCACAATTCTGAATGAGCAGGTTACGGTTAATAGGATGGAAAAATACCGCTCTTTTCTTAAAAGTATATGTATTTGCACTGAACTTCCCCTTTAAGGCCTGGTATCCTCACACTACAGACCAATAAACATATACAGGAGATTCAATAAAAGTTCTTATCGTTTAAAATGGTGCTAATTTTCCCCAACCAATCAGATCTTGTTTAAATTGAAAGCTAACATCTGATTGGTTGGAGCAAAATTAGCACCATTTTAAACAATAAGAACTTATCTTGAATAACCCTGATAGTGTGATTCACCAATGCTGTATTTTCAGATTGATTACACAGGATCATTGAAGACCACACAATTGGCCTGAAATTTACTGGCAGTTCCAAGGTTTATTGGTGGCGCATACAGAACGCCAGCCGATGGCTGCATCAGCCAGCATCGCACATAGAACGCCAGCCGATTGGCTGCACATACAGAACGCCAGCCGATTGGCTGCACATACAACGAACGCCAGCCGATTGGCTGCACATACAGAACGCGCCGATTGGCTGCACATACAGAACGCCTGCGATTGCTGCACATCAGACGCCTGCCGATTGGCTGCAATACAGAACGCCTGCCGATTGGCTGCACATACAGAACGCCAGCCGATTGGCTACATATACAGAACGCCTGCTGTTGGTTGCACATACAGAACGAGTGCCGATTGGTTGCACATACAGAACACCTGCTGATTGGTTACATATACAGAATCTGCTGATTGTTGCACATACAGAACGAGTGCCGATTGGTTGCACATACAGAACGAGTGCCGATTGGTTGCACATACGAACACCTGCTAGTGTTTCATATACAGAATGCCTGCTGATTGGTTGCAACTACAGAACGAGTGCCGATGGCTGCACATACAGAACGCCAGCCGATTGGTTTGCACATACAGAACGCCTGCTGATTGGCTGCACATACAGAACCCTGCCGATTGGTTGCACATACAGAACGCCTGCTTATTGGTTACATATACAGAATGCCTGCCGATTGGTTGCACATACAGAACACCTGCTGATTGGTTGCACATACAGAACACCAGCTTATTGGTTACATATACAGAATGCCTGCCGATTGGTTGCACATACAACACCTCTGTTGGTTGCACATAAGAACACCTGCTGATTGGTTGCACATACAGAACACCTGCTGATTGGTTGCACAACAGAACACCAGCTTATTGGTTACATATACGAATGCCTGCCGATTGGTTGCACATACAGAACGCCAGCCGATTGGTTGCACATACCTGCTGATGATTAATATTTGTAAACAATCAATAATTGTATATATTTTGACAGGATGTTTATTTGTAATGAGATCAGTGGTGAAAGTTAAATAATCTGCATCCAGGGAAATGATTAGAAATGAAGATATTCCATGTATGGTCAATATCTGCCAAACCCCACCATAACGAAATGTAGCCAGGTCCCCTGATTTCATCAGCTGGAGTCTGGAGACGTGGATGAAGGGGTGGAGACGTTAGTGCAAGGAGCCCAGTATGTTCATAGTTTTGTGGAATCCACAATGTTGGCCTCCAGGAAGTCGCTTTACTTGGATTTGTGTTCACTAGCCCCTTACTGATCAGATCCGGGATTTCCACAGCCAACCAAGGACCCAACTGTTGAGAAGAAAAACACAAACAGGAGCACAGTATCCCCCTAGGGCCATTGCACTAGGTCCACTGAGACGTTAGTAGGGACCGCTGTCTATTTTGTCACTGAATTCTAACTCTAGGTTACTTATTTCCGAGATCACGGATTGTCTGCCAGGAATCAGCAGTGCTGTGGAGAAATCCAATACACTTGTTTAGAGACTGGTTATGGGAAGGTCATCCAGTAGTGAATTGACGCTGTCAAGCGGGTGATGGGCGAGGTAAAGAATTCACTGAACTATGTATGTTTTAGGGTAGGATGGGATTTGGGGGCTTACCGAGCTCTGCCCACCTGTTCCAATCATGTTATTCCAGTGATGGACACTTACCCCAAAGCTATAAGAGGTGCCAGTCCGAACTTTGGTACTTCCGCGCCCATAAGGTTTGAAGTGTTCTGTCAGACAAATCTTCCCACCCCTGACAATACACACGAGAAGGATCAGTGCATGTACTAACGAATAACAAGGCAGAGAATCACACAGTGACTGGATTTAGATTGAGCTCCTTACGGTACATCTTGGCAGTTTTTCCATCAAGTTCCGAATGGCAATTTCTGGAGCCGTGGAAGGGTAAGTGACTGGGATCTGAGATAAGAGCAAGAAATGAGATCCCCTGCAAATAATCACCCCAAGTGGTCAAATGAGTCAGAAACTCAGCAGAAATTAAGTTGGGGCCATTTAGTTTTATTGAAGAACGGGAGGTAAGGGAGCTGTGTCTTACCTCCGTTCTTCATAAAACCTGCAGGAGCCAGGAGAGACTTTTTTAGACTTACATCAAATTCAACATCAAATTCGTATTTAAAAGGTCGTGGATATACCAGCATTTCCCAAACCACCTACAAAACAAGGAAAACAATCAGTAGGAATAGGAGTTAAATGATAGGCTACACTGCAAATGACCTATGTGCCCCCCAAAGCTGAGACCCAGCCCCCCCCCCCCCCCCCCGGTAAGGACATACCTGGTACCTTCCTTGTTAGACTCCAGTTCGAACCAATCGTTATCTGCCTTTTTGTTGTTTTCCACATACTAGAACGGAGGGGAGAAAACAATACTGGGTACAACAGGGAAATCTTTCATCTGATTGGACGAAAAAGGGGTAAACAATAGCCCAATATAGGGATGTATCAAATAATTCATGGGATCTACAGTTTACCAGAACCAGGGTATAAACCATTAAATAACAAGTATAATACTAATGTCTTGTGAAGGTTCTCATTCATCCAGACATGGTAATCTGTTGTATTCAGTTAGATCACACCTTGCATTCAGAAGGTCCTTAACACCGCTGCTGTGATAGGCTAATTGGGATTTTCCAGGGTACAATATTGCCACAGATTCTTGTACAAGTTCATTGAATTGAGAAAGCCAGTCGGATGACTAGCGAAACGTCTTCAAGAACTAAACTTCAAGTCCAGTTGATCTAATTGAATATAACAGATATATAACTAATATGTTATTCCCAATATCTTATTATAGGAAAAGCAATACCTTTTAGTGTTATATTTACATCTTAGTGACCCAAATAAAATTGTTTAAACAGCTTAAAGGACAACTAGAGCCATTTTATTATTATATTATGTGAGAAAAATTCCCATGGAGAATAAAATATTAGTGGATAGACAAGAACATTTGGGCAGGCAGCTGTGGGAGAAGCCACACAATGAACCACTAACAGTAAGGAGGGGCCCCACAGTGGGACTGAAGGCCGTGGAGGGCCAAGCCTTGGGACTAGAGGCTGTGATAGGGGCCCACAGTGGGAATGGGCGCGGTGGGATGAGACACACAATGGGCACGAAGGTGGTGGGAGGAGCCGCCAAATGGACAGTGGTAGGAGGAGCCACACAATGGACAGGAGGGGGTGGAGGAGCCCAAATGGGACAGGAGGTGGTGGGAGGAGCCGCCAAATGGGACAGGAGGTGGTGGAGGAGCCGCACAATGGGACAGGAGGTGGTGGGAGGGCCGCACAATGGGACAGGAGGTGGTGGGAAGAGCTGCGCAATGGGACAGGAGGTGGTGGGAGAGCTGCACAATGGGACAGGAGGTGGTGGGAGGAGCTGCACAATGGGACAGGAGGTGGTGGGAGGAGCCACAAAACATTACAGGGGGGTGGTGGGAGGACCACAAAACATTACAGGGGTAGTGGGAGGAGCCACAAAAGTTACAGTGGTGGTGGGAGGAGCCACGAAAGGTAAGGGGATGGTGGGAGGAGCCACAAAATGTTACAGGAGGTGGTGGGAGGAGCCACACAATGGGACAGGAGGTGGTGGGAGCCACAAAATGTTACAGGAGGTGGTGGGAGGAGCCACAAAATGTTACGGGGGGTGGTGGGAGGAGCCACACAATGTTACAGGAGGTGGTGGGAGGAGCCACACAATGGGACAGGAGGTGGTGGGAGGAGCCACACAATGGGACAGGAGGTGGTGGGAGGAGCCACACAATGGGACAGGAGGTGGTGGGAGGAGCCACACAATGGGACAGGAGGTGGGAGGAGCCACAAAAGTTACAGGAGGTGGTGGGAGGAGCCACAAAAGTTACGGGTGGTGGTGGGAGGAGCCACAAAATGTTACAGGAGGTGGTGGGAGGAGAAGCACAATGGGACAGGAGGTGGTGGGAGTAGCCACAAAATGTTACAGGAGGTGTGGGAGGACCACCACTGATAGACATGTGACCATTGACCAATCAGGTCAGGGGTGGACTACACGGGCCTCTGTTATAGAAATCTCCTATTTATAAAGGGCCCCAATGAAGAAACAAATACACGTATTGAAGGTTGTTAGGGCCCCATTGTGCCCACGTCAGCGGAAGTTCAGTGCCCGGGAACCATTTCCTACTGCACCTTGATCATGCCTGGTATTCCTCCTTAACCTCTGCACCCACAGCTCCTTGTCCCGGGGACTCGCTCCAGTTTTCAGCAGCGGAATCTCCGACACTACCCGGCGCGTCGCTTCATCCACCATATTGGAAACAGGAATCCCGGAAACGGAGTGCGTCACTCCCCCGTCATTCCACGGCCGCCATTATTAACTGTGGGCAAAACCCGGTTTATACACATTAATATATAGTCATCAGTTATTATTTACTCCTTATTATTATTTTACAAGTTATATTTTATTTTGAATTTTTATTATTTTTGATTTAATTATTAATTATGTCTTATATTTATTTAACAAAGTTATTATTTCTATTTACTTTATTTTTTATTTATTATAAGTATTTTTCTTCTTATTATTTACAGTTTATATTTTTATTTATTTTTTTATTTTTAATTATTATTTATTTATTATTATTTAACGAAGTTATTATTTGTATTTAATTTATTTAATTGTTTATTTATTTTATTAATTGTTATTAATTATTTATTTTATTATCTATTGTTTATTTATTTATTTTATTTTATTATCTGATTGTTTATTTATTTATTTTTTTTATTATCTAATTGTTTATTTATTTGTTTTTTTTATTTAATAAAGTTATTAGTTATTTCCCAGGGCGGGTCATTGGTCTGAAGATTTATGATATGTTTAGTTCCCCTTTATTTCAGACTTTGTCAGCCCATTTCATCGGATTAAATTTCAATATCGCAGCCTCTGGGCTATAAGGAAAAAATGGGTGTAAAATGATTTAGGGCTGCGTGTTTTTGGGTGCGTTGCAATTGCGATTTGCGTTCCGCATTTTTAATCGCAATCGCATGCGTTTCCTATACCTAATGAAGAAACGCACGCGCAAAGGCAACGAAATCGCACATGAAAACGCATGCGATTCCATGTGCGATTGCGTTTGTGCTGCAGTGTGGCCGCGCCCTTACTATTGGTATTAAGGGAATAAACTTAAATAAACCACCCCATCCCATTTAATGTACTACAGTAAAATAGCTGTTGTAAATGTAATTTCCGTTCCAGTCTCCTTTAGCCCATTCACCTTTAATAGACGGCTTGGCCAACCTATGGTAACTGGGGGATCAAGACATTAGGTAAGTATATTTGAATACAGCTGTTTTTCATTGGTTAGAAATTTACAGGGTTTTCAATCAAAGTTCTTACCTTTAAAATGGTGCTAATTTTGACCCAACCATTAGATCTTAGCTTTTAAATGTTATATAAGATCTGATTGGTTGGGCAAAATTAGCACCATTTTAAGGATAAGCAGGGAGATTCAATAAAGTTCTTATCGTTTAAAATGTGCTAATTTTGCCCCAACCAATGAGAACTTATTTAACATTTGAAAGCTAACATCTGATTGGTTGGGCAAAATTAGGTTTGAAAAACAGATACAAACTGACGTAGTGGGAACGAGCCCCTAACCCTCATTTTCCCCTATTGATTGGGGGGTTTGCCCCACCGTATTCTCCCAAATCCCATAACTGACCATCATCGATGAAGATATTTAGTAATTCTGTAAGGTGACATCTAATGGGGGATTTTATCAAACTTTAGGTAAGTTGTCATTCACTTTATTTAAAGGGCATGTCTAGCCAAAAATAAGTAACGCTGGTCAGCTTAATTACCCCCCAAAAGTGGACTTTCGTTTTAACCTTCCTTAATCCGATGCTCCCATGCTATTGTAACACTTACTTTAACATCAGCGGATCCCTCGACAGAAGTGCAAAAGTCCACCTTTTGGGGTAATTAGCTGAACAGTCTTACTTATTTTTTTGGTGGACTTGCCCTTTAAAACTTTAAATAACTTTACTGTATTCCAGTAAGAATGAAAGAGACATCCGTGCATTATTTCTATTAACACTTTTCCACTCTAAATCGGTTTCTTACTACCCTTGTCCATCTCTGAGGGTAAGCCTGAATACAGCCCTTATATATTCTACATCCCATCTACTATAGGAACCCCTGGGTATACATGTATGTGAACATCTAGATATATTCCGAATGTCCCCTTTAACTGGGCCAATCGTTTTTTCAGCCGACAGTGGTACGCCTATTTTTTGCATGAGGAAACTAAGAGTGGAAAATTATAAAACCAACTGAGGAGGGAAGAATCCCACCGTATTCATGGCTGTTGAAAGGCTGTTTTAGCGCTGTCATTAGCCTTTCCAAGAGTCAGTAGCCTTAGAACTTACCTCTGGATGCAGGCTAGCTACTCTGCCGGAATTCCTGGTCATATCTCCAACAGGCAGCACCTCCGTAAATTTTGTAGGCGCCGAAGATCTGGTCGAGAGAAGGCCTCAGCCAATTTCCAAAAGTTTTTGCCCCCTTTGGCTCTTTTTCTTCTTCGCTATCGGTCGATAGACTGTCTATGGATATTAGGGGCCAATATCGACATATTCAGCTTTAACTGTTTTTATTTTACCTCCTCAGATAAATGGGAGCCTAATGGTGCCAACCCACAGAAAAAGGCCTCTTTGAATGCCTCCGCATTCGTGCTGTGTGCGCGGCGGGAGTGTGGATGCCCTACCTGGAGTTGTGATGGGGTGTCTGCCCTTACCGCTGGTTACCTGCGCTTTAGTGAACCATTCGCCTTCGTTTGGCGGGCCCCCTCCGCTGCTCCTCCCCCCGCCCCCTGCACATGTTGACTCACGTTAGGCGTATCACTCTTTGTTGTCCACAGTGCCGGCAGGGCTGGTGCCTGTTGGTGCCCTTGCTGCCTCCTGGGGTTGCTGACCTGTGGGCATGCCTGAGTGCCTCCTGCGTGATGTACCCTATAAGGCGGGAGTGAGCTGGAGAATCCGAGCTGGTATATCTCATTTTTTTAGCTTGGGGATGTGTAGGGGAAAGGCTGGGGTTATATCTGGAAGGGGGTTGGGACCTCCTTGTTGCCTACCAACTTGCCTTGTGGCTGGCCTACCTGTCCTTGCCCCTTCCTCTGGTGCCTCTTGAGCAGTTTGCCTTGGGGGTACTTGACCCTCAGCAGTTGCCTCAGCCAGGCAGGACCCTCCTTCTCCATCCTCTTCTAGGACCTGCTTTTGTAGTTGGTCCAATCCTGCTTCCTTCCTTTACTTTGCCTTTTACTGTACTTAAAGCACGTTCTGGGCAAGTTGTAACTCTATTGGCGCCCGCCCGCCCATCCGCGTTGTGGGCAGTGCCTCCCTAACTAACAAACTCAGCTTATACATTAGTCGCCTATGGGGGACACAGAGCTCCCAGACAGTCTATATATATAACAATGAGTGAGAGGGATGCACTTTTAAGGTTCGTACACACGTGCGATTTCGTGTCCCGACCCGCAACGCATGATGTGTACAAATGTTCGTTTCGGCTGATAATCAACCTGTGTATGGGCGCTTTATCGGCCGAGATGGCTGGTCGTTCAGAGATCCGCCTGGTCGGGCAACGTCCACGAATGAACGTCTCCCAATAAAGTGCCTGATTATCGTCCCAAACGAATGTTCGTACACATCGTGGTGCACATAGAATCAGCATTTCGACTCTTGCCGTGCATCCTTCGTGCTTTCACTTGCTGGGCTGCTTCTTTCGGGATCGATCTTTGTGGATATGAGCCTCCCCATGGGGTCTCAATCTCTTGTTACTAAGAGGTTTTTGCATCCTTTCGGGGATGGGGTGGGAAAGGTCTCCCGCCAGGCTTCCCTACTGCACTACCTGGACACTTTTCCTTTCATCGCCCTGGCGGATTCCCCTAGTTGCTGTCATCTATTGATGACCTTCCAACCACCATGGTATTTTCGATTGCCAACAAGACAAATTGGCCATGCTCAATCAGCTAGTGACGGGTAATTGGCCAAAAGATGTACCCTCAAGCAGATCGGTCGCTCCTTGGTCACTTAGTGTTTGCTAGCCGCGTGTTGCCAATGGGCAGGGCATTCTGTAGACAATTATCTCTGTCCGTAAAGGGTATCCAGTCCCCATACCATTTATTCGGCTCTCCAAGGGTAGAAGATGATTTTAAGAGTTTGGCAGCACCCGAGGTATCAAGTGATTGGCTGGAGCTATACACGGAGGCTTGCGGGTAGTTGCGGCATGGGCGCCTTTTTCCAGGGTAGTTGGTGCGCTGAAAAGTGGTCTTCTTCGTGGATTAGAGCGACCTAACTCACACACTCACCCTCCTCGAATTTCCCCCATATACCTATCGGTTGACTATCTGGGGGGAGCGATTTCCAATCGAGAATCGTCTTCTGGTGCGATATACCAGAGTGTAGTCCACGTGATAAACCACCAAACGTCCTCCTCACCCACGGTATTGCGAATCTTCGCCTGTTGGTTTTGCGTGTCTCCAACTTTTCAAAGCCAGGTATGGCCAGGGGTGTCTCTTTAATGAGGCAATATGAGAAAAATGCTCAGGGCAGCAGACAGGCGGCAGACAAGCTCACTTTATTTATTTATTTTTTAAGGAAAGTGGCAGGCAGAGCAGAAGGAAAATAAACCTAGCACTAGTAGTACACGGGGCGGCATTCAAAAGTTTGGCTCAGGTGGCAAACCCCTAGAGACACCCTGGGTTATGGCTTAGCTGGTTAGCCGTAGCAGAGGGACAAGAGGCATAGAACACAGGAGGTTAGGTTACAAGCCACACAGGCCTATCTATCAAGGTTAGGTCAGTTGCTACAGGTCCTGCCTACCGTTTGTTCCTCACAGTACCAAAATTCCCTATTCGGTATTCATTTGCCCATGCTTTCTATGCGCAACTGGTTTCCCCTTCAAAGACCCACCCCGGAGGCCTAGCTTACGGGACATCCTATTAACCTCTCATACCTTACTACTTCGCATCCGCCGTTCTAAAACCGACAAGGTAGGAAAAGAAATCCATATCCCTACATCCCTAGGGGCCCACTATGCCCTGTTTCTCTGTTAACCCAGTTTTTGGAATAACGGGGATCCTTACCTGGTCCATTACTGCCCCACGCAGACGGATCTTCCCTGTCATGCTTCCATTTAACTCCATTTTAAATCATGCTTAAGAGCCCTGTCTTTACCTGCCTCCGCCTTTGGGACCCATTCATTTAGGATTGGCGCTGCCACGGAGGCTGCCCGTCTGGGCCTATCGGAGGAGGCAGTTAAACGCATTGGCAGGTGGAAGTCCACCCGCTATAAAAGCTATGTCAGGCCCCTCACCTACTCTAATACACCCAACACCCCCCCCAAAATAAACTCTAAGACCATCTTAAATCGGACCCTCATAATTCTTCTTCCTCCAGCGGTCTTCCCCCAGCTACTATGTGGATATTGGGACATCCCATGTTTATTGGGCAGCAAAACGCGCCTCGGTCCGTCCTTATGGTAGACAATTGAACATATCACCTTCACTGTGTAAGTACGTTGGAGGGTATACGGGGCATGGTTTGGTCCCAAGTGCTACCGGAGGTTTTCGGCTAAGATCCATAGGAGTAGGTCCCACTGTTCTAAGCTGGCCATTGACGCTGCCGAAGGAAGCTTAATATGACTGTTTGGCATTTGTTTAGGCGTATGGGGGTGTCGCCATTAGGCATAGGGAACTAGAGGGGGATAATCTCTCCCTGGGACTCTTGGGGTTCAAATTCACCGAGGGCAGTTGAATTCTCGATGGGGGTTCATCGGGTACAGGTTGCTGGTAAATGATACGGTTTTGGTGAGTTACTCCCCGAACTGTAGCCTGAGACTCCTGTAATGGTGCGGCAATTCGTGCCGGCGGCTCTGTAGTGAGCTGCAGGCATACAGTGTTTGAATGATGTTATTAATAAAGCTGCGGCCTTTTATCTTCCATATCTGCCTCTGACCCTTTTTTACGGGAATATATCAGGTGAGGAAGCGGAGCTCCGGTTATTTCTCAGGTTAAGTCTTAGGTCATATCCCTGGGTGGGTCAGCAGCCATGTTACTTTTCTTTTACAATAAAGAGAAGCATTTCTATTATTTACTGGAGAGGAATATGTAATATTGAGGCGGGCAGTATAACCTCGTTCATTAATCCCCCCTTAATAGTACATTGAGCCGCATTTACCCAGAAACGCAAATGCTCCGGCAAATGTACTTTCGTATATTTATATGGATTTGCGCTGGTGGTAATCCCAAAAGGAATTTTACCCCAGCGCCACTTTAAGACCCCCATTAGCTGGAGTTAAAAAGTGGTGCAAATCTTTATGCAATGCATCGCTCTGGGTTGCACTGGAGTTTAGTGGAGTTAACCTTAATCTATTTAATATACGTTGCACACAATTTAACCCTATTTTTACACAGCTCCGTGGGTAAATCAGGCCCATTATGTACTGCGGGACTGATTATTCTCGGCTATGTAACACTCTATATCGTGAGCAATTGAGCCTTGATTGACAGTGGCAGGAGTGTGAATAGAATATTTAGGAGAAGACTGTCCGTTCCCTCTATTTATTACATTGTAATGGTTACGAAGACAGCATTGAATTCCAGTCGATTACAGACATCTGCTGGCATATGGGCTGCTTAAGGAGCAGTAACTGTTCTGTATAATGTATAGGGAAACTGTAACTCTCTCTCTGCTGTTAAGGCAAGTTTAACCTCCAAACTAAAAATCTGTTCACAATATTTACCCGGAATACCTGAATATCACTCTCTAAACATGAGGGATCAGTAAATATCGATACCGTCATAAATAACTACTGTGGCACTGTATACCACACGGTGTGTGAAATGTTTATAAATGTTTCAATACACGCGGTTGTGATATGTGTTTATATATACCAATGCCAGCTGTAATAGTTATAATCATGGTGAGACCGTCCACACCTTTGTCAATTCTTATTTCTGATTTGAGTGATACCAGACATGGCCACTAGATGGCAGTGTGTACTGAAACATTTTTTAATTAGATTTCATTTAATTAGAATCATGTGCATAAAAAGTAATTTTGACCCACAGTCCAATTGATTATTATGTATTAAATATTATAAATCTGCTGTGTAGTAATTTTTAGTATTTTACTGTCACCCTCTGCCCTCCCCATATTCCTGGAAAGTGGCACGATCCATCAGAAAGTATCCCTGCCCAACAAAAATTGTGGGAGATGCCATAGTGGTTTCCATGTGCTACACCATTACAGCGCGCTTGCAGGATCTGATATTGCCTTTATAAAGACCCTCACCATATGTATTAATAACCAGTAATGATTTTTATTATCCAATGAACTTGCCATTGCCACAGGCTAGGGGCAGTTCCACAGTCTCCCAGTATATGAAAAGTATTTCTTTAACCCAATAGTAACAGACGACCTGTGATTGGGGGACACGTATCGTGTTTATTCCATAACGAGCACAAAGCAGCAAACACAATATACACAATAGACAGACGCAGGCACGATGCAGGAATGGGTCAGAGTTTCAGGAGGTGATTACTTTACACGTTGAGTTTTGTTTAATGTTCCTTCGTACCATCTCTCCACCTCGCTCCTCTGAATTGGTTCAATCTGACTCTTGGTGTGTTGGATGTATCCCCTGTGTAGGAAAGAGAATGAGCCAGTCATATAAAGGCAAGTAACCTTCAAAATATCAATAATATTGCGAAATGGACTCTGGGGTTTATATAATGACTTATCTTCCTTAATGTAAAAAAAGAAACCCAGACATAAGGCTAGAATTTATTATGCAAAGAAGAATATTGTACGAGGGACTTACACAACTCGAATTGGTATTGCCAGAAGAATTTATTAACACACGACATTGTCTTTGCATGACTAGATGTTTTGAGCAGAAACACCAGAGGTCTCCACCAAAGGCAGCTGGAAAGTGGATTTTGACTTATCATTGTGCTAGAACTTATTAATGGGTGGGAGTTGCCATATGTTTCCCTTAGACAGTACAGTATGAGGGTATAGATTATTGTTAGTACAGAACCTTCTTCTCTGTATATTTATACATATGGGTGGGAAACGGCCATATTGTTTTCCCTTAGACGTACAGTATGAGGGTATAGCTTATGTATGTACAGAACATTCCTTCTCTGTATATTTTAATATGGGTGGGAGCTTCCATTGTTTCCCTTAGACAGTACAGTATGAGGGTATATCTTATGTGTTACAGAACATTCCTTCTCTGTATATTTATACACATGGGTGGGAGCCTGCATAATTGTTTCCCTTAGAACGGTACAGTATGAGGTATAGCTTATTGTGTGACAGACCATCCTTCTCTGTATATTTATACATATGGGGGGTGGGAGCTGCCATAGTGTTTTCCCTTAGACAGTACAGTATGAGGGTAAGCTTATTGTGTACAGAACATTCCTTCTCTGTATATTTATACATATGGGTGGGAGCTGCCATATTGTTTCACTTAGACGTACAGTGTGGGGTATAGCTTATTGTGTGTACAGAACATTCCTTCCCTGTTATAGTTATATTTATACATATGGGTGGAGCTGCCATATTGTTTCCCTTAGCAGTACAGTATGAGGGTATCGCTTTTGTGTGTACGACATTCCTTCTCTGTATATTTATATTTATTCATATGGTGGGAGCTGCCATATTGTTTCCCTTATACAGTACAGTATGAGTGTATGCTTATTGTTTTGTACAGAACATTCCTTCTCTGTATGTATATTTATATTATACTATGGTTGGGAGCTGCCCTATTGTTTCCCTTACATTACAGTATGAGGGTATGATTATTGTATGTACAGAACATCCTTCTCTGGTATATTTATATTATACATGGGTAGGAGCTGCCATATTGTTTCCCTTAGACATTACAGTAGGAGGGTATAGCTTATGTGAGTACAGAACATTCCTTCTCTGTATATTTATACATGGGGTGGGGAGCTGCCATAGGTTTTCCCTTAGACATTACTAGAGGGTATAGCTTATTGTGTGTACAGAACATTCCTTCTCTGTATATTTATACATAGGGGTGGGAGCTGCCATAGTGTTTCCCTTAGACAGTACAGTATGAGGTATAGCTTATTGTGTGTACAGAAACCTTCCTTCTCTGTATATTTATACATATGGGTGGAGCTGCCCATAGTGTTCCCTTAGACAGTACAGTATGAGGGTATAGCTTATTGTGTGTACAGAACATTCCTTCTCTGTCTATTTATACATATGGTGGAGCTGCCATTTGTTTCCCTTAGACAGTACAGTATGAGGGTATAGCTTATTGTATGTAACAGACATTCCTCCTGTATATTTATACATATGGTGGGAGCTGCCATAGTGTTTCCCTTAGACATTACAGTATGAGGGTACTAGCTTATTGTGTGTACAGAACATTCCTTCTCTGTATATTTATACATATGGGTGGGAGCTGCCATAGTGTTTCCCTTAGACGTACAGTATGAGGGTAAGCTTATTGTATGTACAGAACATTCCTTCTCTGTATATTGTATACATATGGGTGGGAGCTGCCATATTGTTTTCCCTTAGACAGTGACATTGAGGGTATAGATTATTGTGTTACAGAACATTCCTTCTCTGTTATTCTATGAGGTATGAAGGTATAGGTGGGAGCTGCCATAGTGTTTCCTTAGGCAATAAAGTAAAGCGTTAATGATACTTACTCAGCTGCGGATTGCCACTCCCCATTCTGATCTTTGTCTGCCCATATCCTGGGTGTCTTGCTTTTGAGCATTTCCCCAAGGACTGGAGCAGTTTGGTGAATTCGTCCATGTTGGGGACTTGCCTCTTTACAACTCCGCTAGAAAATAAATTGACAGAAATTTAAGTGACGTGTTTCCTACAGTCCATTGAAGAGAATAGGGGGGTATAACAGAATTAAGCTCCTTAACCAACTATCAAAACAACCAATCTACAATGGTTTTACCTTCCATGCCACTGATGGCGATGATCAGGACAGCCAGGCCAGACCTTCATGATTCTGTGATATTTCTCCGAGCGCAAGAAAACTGCAAGGAAACATGGGAAACACGTGTCACTGGCTTTAACACACACTATTAAAGGTGAAATAAATGGCGATTCCTGTTACCCGCTGGTGTTAATTATGATACTTTATATATAACAGAACATGTATAAGAAGTAATCTGTCTAATATGGGGGGCAGTCTGTATATGAATAGTTTATCTCAGCTTTTCTCTATTTTAATGCGTTTTATATTTTTTGCGTTTGCGCTTGCTATTTTACATTGAACACGCGGCACGCACCGAAAACGCGCCTTTTCGAGTGCGTTGCGATTTGCGTTCCGCATTTTAAATCGCAATCGCATGCGTTTTTTTGTATACTTAATGAAAAAACCATGTGCAAAAACGCGTTGCAGTGTGGCCCGTGCCATAAATCTGGGGAAATTTTTTTTATTACAGTCTCTTCTACATAACACGGTGACTGTAATAGAGGGTGGTATACACTAGGGGGCTATGCAATACTACTACTTCCGTTGCACCTCACCTGCCCGGTTCCCGCGATGCAAAAACCCCTTGCGAGATTTTGTACATCGCGGGATCTCTGCCAGGAATATCACACGCTCCATAGGCGGTCACCGCCTAGTAAGCCAGCTTAGTGATTACATCACAGACAATACGATACGACATTAATGAATATCAGTCTAGAGAGCAGGATACCATTAAACACTAGTGTCTTAACAGGGAACAGTTCTCTGTCAAACCCTAAGAATAGTCGGTCAACCCTGATGACTAGAACCTCTTTCCTGGTAGACCCTGATTAGTTGAATAGTTAGATCATTATTACATTAGTGATAGTGCTTGAATCACATGATATCCATTAGAAACTGTGCGTAGTACCCTGACGCTAACATAGACGATGGCTGGAGATCAACCCATCGGACCTATTTAGGGAACAACTATTAGATCACGCACTAATAACATTAGGTGAACAAGTTCTGCAGATCACACAGAAATAATAGGAACATTGCTAGTGAACCCGGGACCAACATTGGGACACGGCTTTCATCCCAAACAAAAAAAATAGGAAAAATAGTTGTTGTAGTTTTTCGCATTATGGTTGATTCCCCCCCCCCCCCCCCCCCACATGTCATTTTTTTTAGTTCTTTTTTTGTGTGACCACGTGCATATTCCATTTTTGTGGTTGATGTGTTGTGTCTGTGGTCGAGTACATGGACGGTTGGTTAGGAGTTTAATTAGGAATCCAATGGTTTTTGTGGTTGTCACCCTTTTGTTTTTTGACCTGTGGGGTAGCGTTTTTTCGTGAATCTAGTGTCTGTTGTGGGTGTAGAAGTGTGTTTGTGTATGGACGTAGTAAGGGGGGTGTGGTGGGACTGTTGTGGTGTGGTTGATACCACTGGCTATGAAACGTTTGGAACTGTGGTTTGCGTGTCAGATACCACTTTTGTTGCATGGGGTACGTGGTGGACACTGGGCTGGGTTGCAGATCCCATGGCCTATTTTCCCCCCACGGAACCCCCCACTCCCCCCCCCCCCCCCCCCCCACGCCTGTCTTGTTTTTCGCCCCGGCCCCCCCCCCGGTTATAATTGTGGTGGTGGTCTTGTGTGTGTACCACAGTGAATATTGATAGGAACTGTGTCTGAGTCAGATCACCCACAGGCACCTATTCCATTAGGAACACTAGTGTCTGTGTCCACAGGGTATTACCATAGGGACCTGCTGGCAGCTCACCAACTATTACCTATTAGGGAACACTAGTGTCGGAGTCACCAGATATTAACAAGACCTGCTGACAGTTCACCACACCCTATTAACCATTAGGGAACATAGTGTCTGTGTCAGATGCACCCACAGGCACTATTAACCATTAGGGAACACTAGTGTCCGTGTCAGATCAATCCACGGGCATATTAACCCCATTAGGGGTCACTCTGACTACAAGGAAAATGTGGCAGAAAGTTTTAAAATTGGCTTGCTGACTTAGTATTTATTGAGCATGCCAGCGGCTACAATAATAACCCACTGGTAAAACAAGTTACAATACCAATAAAGTGATATGAATTGTTTATACATTGCAGAGCTCTTTTGTAACAAGATGTGGTTTATTCTTAAAAAATACTATACCCCCTATTAATAAAATATTATTCATATAATACATACACTCAAATCACGTAAGAGAACATTAACTATTGCTTGGCCATTAAGTACGAAATCATAACACTGTAATCTATCTGGACACACATACAAGACTTTACCTGTCGATTTGCAGTCAGGATCCCTATGATAAACCTCTCGGGGAATACCCCTTATATCCCAAAAAAAAAAGCTATGGGAAAAACTAACCTCCCACCATCTGCACCAGTCATTGGCTCCCTCGCTGGACAGAGACAGTGCTTACCTGGCTGGGGTTTAAGGGTTCTGTTGTGTCTGTCCGATTCCACAGATTGTTTATCAAGAAGATTTTTTTTTCCTTATGTCACATAAAAGTTTATTTACGTGGGTGACGTTAAGCGCCCTAAATCCCATCGAGGATTTTAACATGTTTTCCAGAAAAAATGACAAAATGATTTGCATTTCATTTCCGTGTATTTGAAACTGACTTTATATTTTTCCTTTCTCCGTTATAATTGATCAAGATGACCCACCATTTGTAACAGAGAATATAATTTATATAAACACTAATTCCTATATCCCAGTGTTTTAAAGCAGAAGTGTTGAATATACAAAAAAGGGGGGAAACTGTTTAAAAAGTAAAGTTACCTGGTGGTAGATGGGTATTCCGACATCCCAATTTGCCAGTGAGGGGGCCGCTATAAAGTGCTTCATCACTAATCTTTAATACAGGAAAGTTCCAAGACATAACCGGCGATGATGAAAAACTGTACGTGTTGCACGCTTCCTTAACTAAATGAAATAGGAGTTAGACCTGCTGCATCTATACTAAATCTTAATTTATAAACCCCTATGTATCTGGAAAGTTCCAAGTATTGCAGGTTGTTGTGAACTTACAGCCAGGGACGCCTCTCTAATGATGGCAAGGTGATGCCACATTACAGAGCAGCCACAAGGGGCAGTGTAGGCGAGGATAGTTTTTCGAAGAAATAAAAAAAAATTTTGGCTCATGTGACCTGGGGAGCCCAGAATGCCAGGGAGCCTCAAAAATGCTGTTTGTTTTTTGGGAGTCGGTTGGTCAATCTTAAAAGCAGGTGAAAGCGTGACATTTTGGGATTTGTCCCTGGACGGTAGAGAAAACATTCTGTTGCGGGGATGGTGGGTGGCATGGGGGTGTCTGTTTTCCTGGTGCTTTCTGTTACCACGTTGATTTGCTGTTTAATCCTTTCACAGATGGAGACAGATTAATTTAAGGTCCTAATTTTTGTATCCAAACGTCCGGATTTGATTAGAATTTGTTAACAACCTAAAGACCGTTGTTACCTTTAATCTCTAATGGGCACTAGGGTCAAAAAGTAGAAAAATAACCTTTAAAGGACCTAGTCTACCTTCCTTGGGTTTAAGTGCAACTCACAGCTGGAAATGGCAGTTCCTCATTCTATAGAGTGATTCATATTCGGATAGTCAAGCCCCCTCATTCCCTCTTATTATTTAGTTGACCCTTCTCTGAACTCCGTCCTAATTTCCCAAGAATGTCCCTTTTGTAATGGGATTTCCAAAACTTGCACGCGCATATTCAAATGAGGCCTTACAAGTGCTTGTAAAGAGGAAGAATAAATCTTATCCCTGATCTATTCCCCTCTATTTCATACAAGAACATTATCTTGCTAGACTCTAGCTGGTGATACCTGGCAGTTTTTGCTACAGCTAAGTCTGTTTATCTACAGAACCCCCCAAATCCTTTTTCCATTACATATGCACTTAACACAGAGTTATTCATGTGGTAGTGGGGCACAGGATTATTAAACTAATGGTCATCACCTTTCCATTATCAACATTGAATCCCATCTGCATTCTGAGTTGAGTTAACAGAAGGAACTAGTGGATGTTCCTAGTTCCCGAGGACTGGAGTCCCCAGTCTGTTAGTCTAGTGAGTAGTATCTGTACCTCACAGCACATCCAGTCGTCCAATTAGTAATGCCATCTTACCTACCCCAGGTGGAGGTAATTCCAGTTATTGCTTCTTGCAGACCCTATTATTTCTATGATGTGATAAACTGTAGGAATGAGCAACGGGTAACCACTGTTTATTTCACTGGTTATCTGGTTAGGAATACAAGTATAGAGACCAATATATTAATACACCTAAATATTAATAGAATAAACATACTACGTATATATAACTACACAATATGATAATACTCTAAAAGATAATACACAGTATAATACTCAATATATACATGATAAGAATATAGTGATACTAATAATAATACACATATATACAGTATAATAATACATTATGATTAATACTCATGTGTAAATTACACAGTGTTATATATACCAATGTATACTATATTGTTCAATATATATTTAAACAGTGCAATACGCAATAATTATATACATTATATAATACTCATATACACATTATATACATACTCATATATATACCCCGATATAATAACCAATATATAATACACATATACAATACTCAATTTAATACACAGTATATAATCCTCCATATATTATACACACAGGACTATTCAATAAAAGTTCTTATCGTTTAAAATGTGGCTAATTTTGCCCCACCCATCAGATCTTATTTACATTTGAAAAGCTAACATCTGATTGGGTTGGGGCAAAATAAGCACCATTTTAAACGATAAGACCTTTTATTGTATAACCTTGACATATATAATTACTCAATATATAACACACAGTGTAATAATACTCATATGTAATACACAGTAATTATACTCAATATATAATCACCTATATAATACGCCCTATACCATACACAAGTATATAATACTCAATATATAATACTCACAGTACATAATTACACAGTATATTAAACTCAATAGTATCACAGTATATCTACCCAGTAGATCAATACACCGTACATCATGTTCAATATATAATACACGGTATATAATACCATACATAATACACAGTTATAATACTCAATATATAATACACAGCATATAATACACAGTATATAATACTCAATATATAATACACAGTATATAATACACATTATATAGTACACATAGTACACAGTATATAATATACAGTATATATTACACAGTATCTAATACACAGTATATAATACTCACTATATAATACTCAATAATAATACACATTATATAGTACACATAGTAAACAGTATATAATACACAGTATATAATACTCAATATATAATACACAGTACATAATACCATTATATAATCCTCAATATATAATACACAGTATATAGTACACATATTACACACTATATAATACACAGTATATAGTAGACATAGTACACAGTATATAGTACATGGTATATAATACATAGTACACAGTATATAATACTCAATATAATCACAAGTACTAGTACACGTAAGAAAATACATCTATATAGTGCACGTATCAGCCAAAGAATAATATTACACATAGAATCACACTATATAGACACAGTATACAATACAAACAGTTTATGCAGACAGTACACATTAATATAGTATCTCCAGTAAAGAGTATATATACTCATATATAGTACACAGGATATAGTACACAGTATACAATACAACACAGTTTAAACAGACAGGTAACAATTAAAGTAATAATAATACTCAATATATAATACACAGTATCAAGTCCACGTATTTAGTACCAATGTATACTATACAGTATATAATACACAGTATGTAATCCACAGTATATAATACCAGTATATAATACACAGTATATGTACACAGTATATAGTACACTGTATACTATACAGTATATAATCCCAGTATCTAATACACAGTCTAATAGTACACAGTATATAGTCACAGTATATAGTACACAGTATCTAGTACACAATGTATACTATACAGTATAATAATACACGTATATAATACACAGTATTCTAATACACATATATAATACACATTATATAATACAATACAATCCACAAGTAATATGTACAACAGTAAATATAGTACACAATTATACTATACAGTATCATAATACACGTATGTAATCACAGTATAATAATACACATTATATAGTAACAGTATATAGTACACAGTATATCGTAACAATGTATACTAACAGTATATAATACACATATATAATACACAAGTATATATACACAGTATTATACACATGTATACTATACAGTCTATAATACAGTAGAGATAATACCCCTATCTAATACACCGGCAGTATATAATACACAGTATATATTACACAGTATATAGTACACATTATATAGTACAACAATTTAATCTATAACAGTATATAATACACAGTATGTAATACACAGTATATAATACACAGTATTATTACACAGTTATTTACCACAGTATTAGTAGCACAAATGTATACTATACAGTATATATACACAGTATTAATAGTACCCATAGGTGCACAGTAATATAATACACAGTAAAGAGTACACATGTGGTGTTATGCACAGTGTATCGTACCGAGGTACCCCCACACCCTCCCGCATCTCCCGGGATTCTCGCCCATTCTGGAGGTCTCCCACACACCTCAGAGACCACCCCAGACTCCCGTACTTGAGAAGAGACTCCCTGACTTCCTCTGGCGGGTCAGATTAGCAAGAGCAAGGCAGCCTGATTTATTTAATGAAACATGAAATACTTAGATGAGGTAAGGCCACTTTTTGTAGTTACTCTACTCATTTTCTGGAGATAGTGATAATGGACCCCGATGAACGAGAGAAAGCTTGCGAGTGGAGACCCAGATCACCATGAAAGAAGTCCGGTTCCTGGGATCGATGTTTGTCTGGCAAATCTTTTTGACGTGAAGAACTTCTTGAGCATTTTGTTGTACCTGGCGCCAGAATAGTTGACATGTGTTGAAACCAATAGTATTGAATAGTATTGTTTATACAGGCAAATTTCGGCAAAAAGTAGAACAATCTGAAAACAAAACAACGAAGATATGTTCTAGTGATGGTTGGTTCTCCTCTGTCCTGCCCATTAGAATGGGGATGTGAAGTAGGAAGCAATAAGACAGAGAGAACCCATAAACAGAGCGCCAAAACTGTGCTATAAACTGGACCCCTCTATCTGAGACTCCCTGGAGTTGAAAAAATGTGCCTGATAATACACAGAGACAACTCTTTTGGCAGAGGAAGTTTTGTTCATTGGGACAAAGTGGGCGCACCTTACTGAAAGCCTAACTACCACTCCAAGGTAACTGTTGACCCCAGAGAGGACAGGCAGCTGACTAATAAAACCCATGGAGATCTGGGAACATGGAGTTTAGGCACATACAGGGGCATTCAGTACCGAATAAGGAGAATTCTAGCAAGACATCTACAAACTACACAGGCTTAACATAAGCTTGACGCATCTCTGGGACTTAGAATGCCACCACACTAACGTGACAGAATATCCCAGTCTTTTGCTTTCTCCCATGGCCGCCCCTATCACTAAAGTCATGGAACTGCTAATGCTCTGAAAACGGAGATTTGAGGAGGAACAAACCAACAGTTAGAAAGTTTTACCAGGAGGAACATCCGACGGCAAGGACTTAAAGATGCGAAACAGCTGAGAAGTAGCACGGCATTCAGAAAACAAGAATGAGGAATAATGGGTGTCGAGAAGGTGAGACAAGGTTCCGTCTTTACATTTCGAATGCTGGTCCTGATTCTAAAGAGAAAGAGCCAAATGTGCCTGTCTAGAGTTTTAAAACCTCTTCTCCTCCTTCCCCTTATTAATATAGTTTAATGTATCTAATCTGTCTACATAGTCATCTCCTCCATTCCCCTTATAATATAGTTATAATGTATCTAATCTGTCTACATAGTCAATCTCCTCCATTCCCCTTATTATATATTTTATATGTATCTAATCTGGCTACACAGTCAATACCTCCATTCCCCTTATTAATATACTATAATGTATCTAATCTGTCTACAGTCAATATCCTCCATTCCCCTTATAATATAGTTAATGTATCTAATCTGTCTACATAGTCATATCCCTCCATTCCCTTATTAATATAGTTATAATGTATCTAATCTGTCTACAGTCAATACCCTCCATTCCTTTAATATAGTTATAATGTATCTAATCTGTCTACACAGTCATCTCCTCCATTCCCCTTAAATTAGTTATAATGTATCTAATCTGTCTACTAGTCAATCTCCTCCATTCCCCTTATTAATATAGTTATAATGTATCTAATCTGTCTACATAGTCACTCCTCCATTCCCCTTATTAATATATAGTTATAATGTTCTAATCTGTCTACACAGTCAATTCCTCCATTCCCCTTATTATATAGTTATAATGTATCTAATCTGTCTACATAGTCATATCCTCCATTCCCCTATTAATATAGTTATAATGTATCTAATCTGTCTACATAGTCACTATCCTCCATCCCCTTATTATATATATGTTATAATGTACAATCTGTCTACATGTCTACAAGTCAATCCCCCATTCCCCTTTAATATAGTTTTAATGTATCTAATCTGTCTACACAGTCAATTCCTCCTTCCCCTTGTTAATATAGTTATATGTATCTAACGGTCTACACAGTCAATATCCTCCATTCCCCTTGTTAATATAGTTTATATGTATCTAATCTGTCTACACGTCAATATCCTCCATTCCCCTTGTTATATAGTTATAATGTCTAATCTGTCTACAGTCATATCTCCATTCCCCTTGTTAATATAGTTATAATGTATCTAATCTGTCTACACAGTCATCTCCTCCATTCCCCTTATTAATATAGTTATAATGTATCTAATCTGTCTACATAGTCATATCCTCCATTCCCCTTATTATATAGTTATAATGTATCTATCTGTCTACTAGTCAATCTCCCTCCATTCCCCTTATTAATATAGTTATATGTATCTAATCTGTCTACACGTCAATATCCTCCATTCCCTATTAATATAGTTATAATGTATCTAATCTGTCTACACAGTCAATCTCCTCCATCCCCTTATAATATGTTATAATGTATCTAATCTGTCTACACAGTCAATCCTCCTTTCCCCTTATAATATAGTTATAATGTATCTAATCTGTCACACAGTCAATATCCTCCATTCCCCTTATAATATAGTTATAATGTATCTTCTGTCTACATAGTCATATCCTCCATTCCCCTTATTAATATAGTTATAATGTATCTAATCTGTCTACACGGTCAATATCCTCCATTCCCCTTATTAATATAGTTAAATGTATCTAATCTGTCTAAACGGTCAATCTCCTCCATTCCCCTTATTAATATAGTTATAATGTATCTAATCTGTCTACGTAGTCAATCTCCTCCATTCCCCTTATTAATATAGTTATAATGTATCTAATCTGTCTACAGTCAATCTCCTCCATTCCCCTTATTAATATAGTTTAATGTATCTAATCTGTCTACACAGTCAATATCCTCCATTCCCCTTATTAATATAGTTATAATGTATCTAATCTGTCTACACAGTCAATATCCTCCATTCCCCTTATTAATATAGTTATAATGTATCTAATCTGTCTACATAGTCAATATCCTCCATTCCCTTATTAATATAGTTATAATGTATCTAATCTGTCTACACGGTCAATATCCTCCATTCCCCTTATTAATATAGTTATAATGTATCTAATCTGTCTACGTAGTCAATCTCCTCCATTCCCCTTATTAATATAGTTATAATGTATCTAATCTGTCTACATTCAATCTCCTCCATTCCCCTTATTAATATAGTTATAATGTATCTAATCTGCCACCTAGTCATATCCTCCATTCCCCTTATTATATATTTTAATGTATCTAATCTGTCTACCTAGTCATATCCTCCATTCCCCATATTAATATGTTATAATGTATCTAATCTGTCTACGTAGTCAATCTCCTCCATTCCCCTTATTATATAGTTATAGTATTCTAATCTGTCTACCTAGTCAATCCTCCATTCCCTTATTAATAAGTTATAATGTATCTAATCTGTCTACGTAGTCAATCTCCTCCATTCCCCTTATTAATATAGTTATAATGTATCTAATCTGTCTACATAGTCAATCTCCTCCATTCCCCTTATTAATATAGTTATAATGTATCTAATCTGTCTACACAGTCAATATCCTCCATTCCCCTTATTAATATAGTTATAATGTATCTAATCAGTCTACATGTCATCATCTCCATTCCCCTTATTAATATAGTTATAATGTATCTAATCTGTCTACACAGTCAATATCCTCCTTCCCCTTATTAATATAGTTATATGTATCTAATAATCTGTCTACATAGTCAATCCCTCCATTCCCCTTATTAATAGTTATAATGTATCTAATCTGTCTACACAGTCTAATCCTCCCATTCCCCTTATTAATATAGTTATAATGTATCTAATCTGTCTACATCAGTCAATATCCTCCATTCCCCTTATAATATAGTTATAATGTATCTAATCTGTCTCAATAGTCAATATCCTCCATTCCCCTTATTAATAGTTATAATGTATCTAATCTGTCTACACAGTCAATATCCTCCATTCCCCTTATTAATATAGTTATAATGTATCTAATCTGTCTACATAGTCATATCCTCCATTCCCCTTATTAATATAGTTATAATGTATCTAATCTGTCTACACAGTCAATATCCTCCATTCCCCTTATTAATATAGTTATAATGTATCTAATCTGTCTACATAGTCAATATCCTCCATTCCCCTTATTAATATATTTATATGTTCTAATCTGTCTACACAGTCAATATCCCCATTCCCCTTATTAATATAGTTATAATGTATCTAATCTGTCTACACAGTCAATATCCTCCATTCCCCTTATTAATATAGTTATAATGTTCTAATCTGTCTACACGGTCAATATCCTCCATTTCCCTTATTAATATAGTTATAATGTATCTAATCTGTCTACATGGTCAATATCCTCCATTCCCCTTATTAATATAGTTATAATGTATCTAATCTGTCTACATAGTCATCATCCTCCTCCTCCCTATTAATATAGTTATAATGTATCTAATCTGTCTACACAGTCAATATCCTCCATTCCCCTTATTAATATAGTTATAATATATCTAATCTGTTCTACATAGTCAATATCCTCCATTCCCCTTATTATATAGTTTATAATGTCTTATCTGTCTACATAGTCAATCTCCTCCATCCCTTATTAATATAGTTATAATGTATCTAATCTGTCTCACATAGTCAATATCCCCATTCCCCTTATTAATATAGTTATAATGTATCTAATCTGCTACACAGTCATATCCTCCATTCCCCTTATTTATATATAATGCATCTAATCTGTCTACACAGTCAATCTCCTCCATTCCCCTTATTAATATAGTTATAATGTATCTAATCTGTCTACATAGTCAATCTCTGCCATTCCCCTTATTAATAGTTATAATGTATCTAATCTGTCTACAGTCAATCTCCTCCATTCCCCTTATTAATAGTTATAATGTATCTAATCTGTCTACAGTCAATCTCCTCCATTCCCCTTATTATATAGTTATAGTATCTAATCTGCTACACAGTCATCTCTCTGCCATCCCCTATTTAATAGTTATAATGTATCTAATCTGTCTACATAGTCAATATCCTCCATTCCCCTTATTAATAGTATAATGTATCTAATCTGTCTACATATTCAATATCCTCCATTCCCCTTATTATAGTTTATGTATCTAATCTGTCTACATAGTCAATATCCTCCATTCCCCTTATTATATGTTATAATGTATCTAATCTGTCTACATAGTCAATATCCTCCATTCCTTATTAATAGTTTATAATGTATTGACTATGTAGACAGATTAGATACATTATAACTATATTAATAAGGGAATGGAGGATATTGACTGTAGACAGATTAGATACATTATAACTATATTAATAAGGGGAATGGAGAAAATGGATCTTGGCCAATAAGTTTTATGCATACACATAATATGATATACATCTGTCATGTGCTCTCAGACTCAGATGGGAACATTGGCTAGAATACATCATTGTTAAAGGGAAAGTTCAGTGGAGAATATATTTTTAAAATTAGTTTATATTACACATCCCTAGTTATTCTAAGTATCCTCTTCCATTTTGAAAAATCAGTTTTTCCCCCTTGCTGTTCCCTGCTGTTGACACTAGCGAGATGACATTTCAGGTTCTGTAACGGTCCATCATCTTTCCCAGAATGCACTCTACCTTGGAATGTTCCTAACAGTAATTTGTACTGATTGGCTGTTGGATGAGTCACACATGCTCAGATCTCGACTGAGCAACTGAATCAATGGTCTCTATTAGGGGTCCTGCAAACAGGAAGTCAGTATTTCGGAAGCATTTATTTATACACAGACAATTCTGAATGAGCAGGTTACGGTTAATAGGATGGAAAAATACCGCTCTTTTTTCTTAAAAGTATATGTATTTGCACTGAACTTCCCCTTTAAGGCCTGGTATCCTCACACTACAGACCAATAAACATATACAGGGAGATTCAATAAAAGTTCTTATCGTTTAAAATGGTGCTAATTTTGCCCCAACCAATCAGATCTTGTTTAACATTTGAAAGCTAACATCTGATTGGTTGGAGCAAAATTAGCACCATTTTAAACAATAAGAACTTATCTTGAATAACCCTGATAGTGTGATTCACCAATGCTGATATTTCATGATTGATTACACAGGATCATTGAAGACCACACAATTGGCCTGAAATTTACTGGCAGTTCCAAGGTTTATTGGTGGCGCATACAGAACGCCAGCCGATTGGCTGCACATACAGAACGCCAGCCGATGGCAGCAATTGTACATCCGAAAGACCAACACCCAAACACAAGAAAAGTGACATCATATACGCAGTGCAGTGCAGTGTGACATCATTACGCAGTGCAGTGAAGAATGATCTGATTTGTTTGTGGGGAGACCAAACAGCAGCTGCATCAACTTATGGCCGCACAGAAGAGCCAATTCCTCGGGTCAGATCAGCCGTGTACCGATCTTAAGGTAAAGGCCATACCTTTGAAGATTGTAATGTAACATATTGGCGAAGGAACGTGACTGGTTCAGAGAGGTGTAAGGAGGCCATTATGTGAAAATACAGAAACCAAGCCAAAATAGAGGTGGGGGGTTCGACACCAAACTGTCTGCCGTTGTACAATGCTGTTTTGACACTTATCTGGGCGTTCCTATAACACCTCTTAGCCACTATCCAATCACACACCTTAACACCTGGCTGGATATGCTAATTGGGACTTTCCAGGGTACATAATTGCCGCAGATTCTTGTACAAGTCATTCTGAATTGAGAGATAGTCGGATGACTAGCGAAACGTCTTCAAGAACTAAACTTCAGTCCAGTTGATCTATTGAATACAACAGATATACCATGACCTGGATGAATGAGAACCTTCACAAGCATAATTTAGTAAGGGAAATAATCAAGCTCTCTATGTAAACCGATCAAATACATTAAAACTATATTAATAAGGGAATGGCGGTGTTTGACTATGTAGACAGATTAGATACATTATAACGATTAATAAGGGAATGGAGGATATGACTATGTAGACAGATTAGTAAATTATAACTATTAATAAGGGGAATGGAGGATATTGACTATGTAGAGATTAGATACATTATAACTATATTAAAAGGGGAATGGAGGATATTGACTATGTAGACAGATTAGATACATTATAACTATAATAAGGGGAATGGAGGATATTGACTATGTAGACAGATTAGATACATATAACTATTAATAAGGGGAATGGAGGATATTGACTATGTAGACAGATTAGTACATTATAACTATTAATAAGGGGAATGGCAGAGATTGACTGTGTAGACAGATTAGATACATTATAACTATATTAATAAGGGGAATGGAGGAGATTGACTGTAGACAGATTAGTACATTATAACTATTAATAAGGGAATGGAGGAGATTGACTGTAGACAGATTAGATACATTAAACTATTAATAAGGGGAATGGCAGAGATTGACTATGTGACAGATTAGAACATTATAAAATATATTAATAAGGGGAATGGAGGAGATGACTGTGTAGACAGATTAGATGCATTATAACTATATCAATAAGGGGAATGGAGGATATTGACTGTGTAGACAGATTAGATACATATAACTATATTAATAAGGGGAATGGAGGATATTGAATGTAGACAGATTAGATACATTATAACTATATAATAAGGGGAATGGAGGAGATTGACTATGTAGACAGATTAGATACATTATAAATATATTAATAAGGGGAATGGAGGATATTGACTATGTAGACAGATTAGATATATATAAACTATATTATAAGGGGAATGGAGGATATTGACTGTGTAGAAAGATTAGATACATTATAACTTATTAATAAGGGGAATGGAGGATGATGACTATGTAGACAGATTAGATACATTATAACTATATAATAAGGGGAATGGAGGATATTGACCATGTAGACAGATTAGAATACATTATAAATATATTAATAAGGGAAAGGAGGATATTGACCGGTAGACAGATAGATACATTATAACTATATTAATAAGGGGAATGGAGGATATTGAATGTGTAGACAGATTAGATACATTATAACTATATTAATAAGGGAATGGAGGATATTGACTGTGTAGACAGATTAGATACATTATAACTATATTAATAAGGGGAATGGAGGATATTGACTATGTAGACAGATTAGATACATTATAACTATATTAATAAGGGGAATGGAGGATATTGACTGTGTAGACAGATTAGATACATTATAACTATATTAATAAGGGGAATGGAGGATATGACTATGTAGACAGATTAGATACATTATAACTATATTAATAAGGGGAATGGAGATATTGACTGTGTAGACAGATTAGATACATTATAACTATATTAATAAGGGGAATGGAGGATATTGACTATGTAGACAGATTAGATACATTTAACTATATTAATAAGGGGAAAGGAGGATATGACTATGTAGACAGATTAGATACATTATACTATATTAATAAGGGGGGGGAGGATATTGACTGTGTAGACAGATTAGATACATTATAACTATATTAATAAGGGGAATGGAGGAGATTGACTATGTAGACAGATTAGATACATTATAACTATATTAATAAGGGGAATGGAGGATATTGACTGTGTAGACAGATTAGATACATTATAACTATATTAATAAGGGGAATGGAGGATATGACTATGTAGACTGATTAGATACATTATAACTATATTAATAAGGGGAATGGAGGATATTGACTGTGTAGACAGATTAGATACATTGTAACTATATTAATAAGGGGAATGGAGGAGATTGACTATGTAGACAGATGACATATAACTTATTAAAAAGGGGAATGGAGGAGATTGACTACGTAGACAGATTAGATACATTTTAACTATATTAATAGGGGAATGGAGGAATTGACTAGGTAGACAGATTAGATACATTATAACTATATTAATAAGGGGAGTGGAGGAGATTGACTACGTAGACAGATTAGATATAATTATAACTATATTAATATGGGGATGGAGGATATTGACTAGGTAGACGATTAGATACATTATAACTATATTAATAAGGGGAATGGAGGATATTGACTAGGTAGACAGATTAGATACATTATAACTATATTAATAAGGGGAATGGAGGAGATTGACTACGTAGACAGATTAGATACATTATAACTATATTAATAAGGGGAATGGAGGAGATTGACTACGTAGACAGATTAGATACATTATAACTTATTAAAGGGGAATGGAGGATATGACCGTGTAGACAGATTAGATACATTAAACTATATTAATAAGGGGAATGGAGGATATTGACTATGTAGACAGATTAGATACATTATAACTATATTAATAAGGGGAATGGAGGATATTGACTGTGTGGACAGATTAGATACATTATAACTATATTAATAAGGGGAATGGAGGATATTGACTGTGTAGACAGATTAGATAAATTATAACTATATTAATAAGGGGGATGGAGGAGATTGACTGTGTAGACAGATTAGATACATTATAACTATATTAATAAGGGGAATGGAGGAGATTGACTACGTAGACAGGTTAGATACATTATAACTATATTAATAAGGGGAATGGAGGAGATTGAACTAGTAGACAGATTAGATACTATAAACTATATTAATAAGGGGAATGGAGGATATTGACCGTGGACAGATTAGATACATTATAACTATATTATAAGGGGAATGGAGGATATTGACTATGTAGACAGATTAGATAATTATAACTATATAATAAGGGGGATGGAGGATATGACTGTGTGGACAGATTAGATACCTTATAACTATATTAATAAGGGGAATGGAGGATATTGACTGTGTAGACAGATTAGACATTATAACTATATAATAAGGGGAATGGAGGAGATTGACTGTGTAGACGATTAGATACATTATAACTTATTAATATGGGGAATGGAGGATATGACTGTGTAGAAGATTAGATACATTATAACTATATTAATAAGGGGAAGGAGGAGATTGACTATGTAGACAGATTAGATACATTATAACTATATTAATAAGGGGAATGGAGGATATGACTATGTAGACAGATTAGATACATATAAACTATATTAATAAGGGGAATGGAGGAGATTGACTGTGTAGACAGATTAGATACATTATAACTATATTAACAAGGGAAGGAGGTATTGATGTGTAGACAGATTAGATACATTATAACTATATAACAAGGGGAATGGAGGATATTGACTGTGTAGACAGATAGATACATTATAACTATATTAACAAGGGGAATGGAGGATATGACTGTGTAGACAGATTAGATACATATAAACATTATTAACAAGGGGAATGGAGGATATTGACTGTGTAGACAGATTAGATACATTATAACTATATTAACAAGGGGAATGGAGGGTATTGACTGTGTAGACAGATTAGATACATTATAACTATATTAATAAGGGGAATGGAGGATAGTGACTATGTAGACAGATTAGATACATTATAAATATATTAATAAGGGGAATGGAGGATAGTGACTATGTAGACAGATTAGATACATTATAACTATATAATAAGGGGAATGGAGGATATATGTGTAGACGATTAGAAATATATAACTATATTAATAAGGGGAATGGAGGAGATTGACTATGTGACAGATAGATACATTATAACTATATTAATAAGGGGAATGGAGGAGTTGACTATGTAACAGATTAGAACATTATAACTAATAATAAGGGGAATGGAGGAGATTGACTGTGTAGACAGTTAGATACATTATAACTATATTAACAAGGGGAATGGAGGGTATTAGATACATTATAACTATATTAATAAGGGGAATGGGGGAGATTAGATACATTATAACTATATTAATAAGGGGAATGGAGGATATTGACTGTAGACAGATTAGATACATTATAGCTATATTAATAAGGGGAATGGAGGATATTGACTATGTAGACAGATTAGATACATATAACTATTAATAAGGGGAATGGAGGAGATTGACTATGTAGACAGATTAGATACATTATAACATATTAATAAGGGGAATGGAGGAGATTGACTATGTAGACAGATTAGATACATTATAACTATATTAATAGGGGAATGGAGGAGATTGACTTGTAGACAGATTAGATACATTATAACTATATAATAAGGGAATGGAGGATATTGACTGTAGACAGATTAGATACATTATAACTATATTAATAAGGGGAATGGGGAAAATGGATCTTGCCAATAAGTTTTATGCATACACATAATATGATATACATCTGTCATGTGCTCTCAGACTCAGATGGGAACATTGGCTAGAATACATCATTGTTAAAGGGAAAGTTCAGTGGAGAATATATTTTAAAATTAGTTTATATTACAACATCCTAGTTATTTAAGTATCCTCTTCCATTTTGAAAAATCAGTTTTTCCCCCTTGCTGTTCCCTGCTGTTGACACTAGGAGATGACATTCAGGTTCTGTAACGGTCCATCATCTTTCCCAGAATGCACTCTACCTTGGAATGTTCCTAACGTAATTTGTACTGATTGGCTGTTGGATGAGTCACACATGCTCAGATCTCGACTGAGCAACTGAATCAATGGTCTCTATTAGGGGTCCTGCAAACAGAAGTCAGTATTTCGGAGCATTTATTTATACACAGACAATTCTGAATGAGCAGGTTACGGTTAATAGGATGGAAAAATACCGCTCTTTTTTCTAAAAGTATATGTATTTGCACTGAACTTCCCCTTTAAGGCCTGGATCCTCACACTACAGACCAATAAAAATATACAGGGAGATTCAATAAAAGTTCTTATGTTTAAAATGGTGCTAATTTTGCCCCAACCAATCAGATCTTGTTTAAAATTTGAAAGTAACATCTGATTGGTTGGAGCAAAATTAGCACCATTTTAAACAATAAGACTTATCTTGAATAACCCTGATAGTGTGATTCACCAATGCTGATATTTCATGATTGATACACAGGATCATTGAAGACCACACAATGGCCTGAAATTTACTGGCAGTTCCAAGGTTTATTGGTGGGCGTTGGCTGCACATACAGAACGCCAGCCGATTGGTGCACATACAGAACGCCAGCCGATTGGCTGCACATACAGAACGCCAGCCGATGGCTGCACATACAGAACCATGCCGATTGGCTGCACATACAAGAACGCCTGCCGATTGGCTGCCATCATACAGAACGCCTGCCGATTGGCTGCAATACAGAAGCCCAGCGATTGGCTACATATACAGAACGCCTGCTGCTGATGGTTGCACATACAGAACGAGTGCCGATTGGGTGCACATACAGAACACCTGCTGATTGGTTACATATACAGAATGCTGCTGATTGGTTGCACCTACAGAACGGTGCGATTGGTTGCACATACAGAACGAGTGCCGATTGGTTGCACATACAGAACACCTGCTGATTGGTTACATATACAGAATGCCTGCTGATTGGTTGCACATACAGAACGAGTGCCGATGGCTGCACATACGAAAGCCAGCCGATTGGTTGCACATACGAACGCCTGCTGATTGGCTGCACATACAGAACGCCTGCCGATTGGTGCACATACAGAACGCCTGCTTATTGGTTACATATACAGAATGCCTGCCGATTGGTTGCACATACAAAACACCTGCTGATTGGTTGCACATACAGAACACCAGCTTATGGTTACATTACAGAATGCCCGATTGGTTGCACATACAGAACACCTGCGATTGGTTGCACATACAGAACACTGCTGAGGGTGCACATACAGAACACCGCTGATTGGTTGCACATACAGAACACCAGCTTATGGTTACATATACAAATGCCTGCCGATTGGTTGCACATACAGAACGCCAGCCGATTGGTTGCACATACCTGCTGAATGATTAATATTTGTAAACAATCAATAATTGTATATATTTTGACAGGATGTTTATTTGTAATGAGACAGTGGTGAAAGTTAAATAATCTGCATCCAGGGAATGATTAGAAATGAGATATCCATGTATGGTCAATAATCTGCCAACCCACATATACGAAATGTAGCCAGGTCCCCTGATTTCATCCGCTGGAGTCTGGAGACGTGGGATGAAGGGGGTGAGAGACGTTAGTGCAAGGAGCAGTATAGTTCATAGTTTATGTGGAATCCACAATGTTTGGCCCCAGGAAGTCGCTTTACTTGGATTTGTGTTCTACTAGCCCCTACTGAACAAAAAAAATCACGCTACATACAGAACGCCAGCCGATTGGCTGCACATACAGAACGCCAGCCGATTGGCTGCACATACCAGAACGCCAGCCGATTGGCTGCACATACAGAACGCCTGCCGATTGGCTGCACATACAGAACGCCTGCCGATTGGCTGCACATACAGAACGCCTGCCGATTGGCTGCACATACAGAACGCCAGCCGATTGGCTACATATACAGAACGCCTGCTGATTGGTTGCACATACAGAACGAGTGCCGATTGGTTGCACATACAGAACACCTGCTGATTGGTTACATATACAGAATGCCTGCTGATTGGTTGCACATACAGAACGAGTGCCGATTGGTTGCACATACAGAACGAGTGCCGATTGGTTGCACATACAGAACACCTGCTGATTGGTTACATATACAGAATGCCTGCTGATTGGTTGCACATACAGAACGAGTGCCGATTGGCTGCACATACAGAACGCCAGCCGATTGGTTGCACATACAGAACGCCTGCTGATTGGCTGCACATACAGAACGCCTGCCGATTGGTTGCACATACAGAACGCCTGCTTATTGGTTACATATACAGAATGCCTGCCGATTGGTTGCACATACAGAACACCTGCTGATTGGTTGCACATACAGACAGCAATGGTACATCCGAAGAGCCCAACACCCAAACACAAGAAAAGTGACATCATATACGCAGTGCAGTGCAGTGTGACATCAATACGCAGTGCAGTGAAGAATGATCTGATTTGTTTGGGGGAGACCAAACAGCAGCTGCATCAACTTATGGCCCAGCACAGAAAGACCAATTCCTCGGGTCAGATCAGCCGTGTACCTGCATCTTAAGGATAAAGGCCATACCTTTGAAGATTGTAATGTAACATATTGGCGAAGGAACGTGACTGGTTCAAGAGAGGTGTTAAGGAGGCCATTTATGTGAAAATACAGAAACCAGCCAAAATGAGGGGGGGTTCGACACAACGTCTGCCGTGTACAATGCTGTTTTGACACCTTACTCTGGGCGTTCCTATAACACCTCTTAGCCACTATCCAATCACACCCTTAACACCTGGCTGTGATATGCTAATTGGGACTTTCCAGGGTACATAATTGCCGCAGATTCTTGTACAAGTCATTCTGAATTGAGAGATCCAGTCGGATGACTAGCGAAACGTCTTCAAGAACTAAACTTCAAGTCCAGTTGATCTAATTGAATACAACAGATATACCATGACCTGGAGAATGAGAACCTTCACAAGCATAATTTAGTAAGGGAAATAATCAAGTCCTCTATGTAAACCGATCAATACATTATAACTATATTAATAAGGGGAATGGCGGTGTTTGACTATGTAGACAGATTAGATACATTATAACGTTAATAGGGGAATGGAGGATATTGACTATGTAGCAGATTAGATACATTATAACTATTAAAGGGGAATGGAGGATATTGACTATGTAGACAGATTAGATACATTATAACTATTTAATAAGGGAATGGAGGATATTGACTATGTAGACAGATTAGATACTTATAACTATAATAAGGGAATGGAGGATATTGACTATGTAGACAGATTAGATACATTATAACTATTAATAAGGGGAATGGAGGATATTGACTATGTAGACAGATTAGATACATTATAACTATTAATAAGGGGAATGGCAGAGATTGACTGTGTAGACAGATTAGATACATTATAACTATATTAATAAGGGGAATGGAGGAGATTGACTGTAGACAGATTAGATACATTATAACTATTAATAAGGGGAATGGAGGAGATTGACTGTAGACAGATTAGATACATTATAACTATTAATAAGGGGAATGGCAGAGATTGACTATGTAGACAGATTAGATACATTATAACTATATTAATAAGGGGAATGGAGGAGATTGACTGTGTAGACAGATTAGATGCATTATAACTATATCAATAAGGGGAATGGAGGATATTGACTGTGTAGACAGATTAGATACATTATAACTATATAATAAGGGGAATGGAGGATTTGACTATGTAGACAGATTAGATCATTATAAACTATATAATAAGGGATGGAGGAGATTGACTATGTAGACAGATTAGATACATTATAACTATATTAATAAGGGGAATGGAGGATTTGACTATGTAACAGATTAGATATATTATAACTATATAATAAGGGGAATGGAGGATATTGACTGTGTAGACAGATTAGATACTTATAACTATATTAATAGGGGAATGGAGGATGTGTATGTAGACAGATTAGATACATTATAACTATTATAAGGGGAATGGAGGATATTGACCCTGTAGACAGATTAGATACACATTATAACTATATAATAAGGGAATGGAGGTATTGACCGTGTAGACAGATTAGATACATTATAACTATATTAATAAGGGAATGGAGGATATTGACTGTGTAGACAGATTAGATACAATATAACTATATTAATAGGGGAATGGAGGATATGATATTGACTGTGTGACAGATTAGATACATATAAACTATATTAATAAGGGGAATGGAGGATATTGACTTGTAGACAGATTAGACATTATAACTATATAATAAGGGGAATGGAGGATTTGACTGTGTAGACAGATTAGATACATTATAACTATATTATAAGGGGAATGGAGGATATTGACTATGTTGAGACAGATTAGATACATTATAACTATATTATAAGGGGAATGGAGGATATTGACTGTGTAGACAGATTAGATACATTAAACTATATAATAAGGGGATGGAGGATATTGACTATGTAGACAGATTAGATACATTATAACTATATTAATAAGGGGAATGGAGGATATTGACTATGTAGACAGATTAGATACATTATAAACTATATAATAAGGGGATGGAGGATATTGACTGTGTAGACAGATTAGATACATTATAACTATATTAATAAGGGGAATGGAGGAGATGACTTGTAGACCGATTAGATACATTATAACTATATTAATAAGGGGAATGGAGGATATTGACTGTAGAAAGATTAGATACATTATAACTATATAATAAGGGGAATGGAGGATATTGACTATGTAGACTGATTAGATACATTATAACTATATTAATAAGGGGAATGGAGGATATTGACTGTGTAGACAGATAGATACATTATAACTATATTAATAAGGGGATGGAGGAGATTGACTATGTAGACAGATTAGATACATTATAACTATATTAATAAGGGGAATGGGGAGATTGACTACGTAGACAGATTAGATACATTATAACTATATTAATAAGGGGAATGGAGGATATTAGATACATTATAACTATATTAATAAGGGGAATGGGGGAGATTGACTACGTAGACAGATTAGATACATTATAACTATTAATATGGGGAGATGGGGAGATTGACTAGGTAGCAGATTAGATACTTATAACTATATAATAAGGGGAAGGAGGATATTGACTAGGTAGACAGATTAGATACATTTAAACTATATAATAAGGGGAATGGAGGAGATGACTACGTAGACAGATTAGATACATTATAACTATATTAATAGGGGAATGGAGGGATTGACTACGTAGACAGATTAGATACATATAACTATATAATAAGGGGAATGAGGAGATTGACCGTGTAGACAGATTAGATACATTATAACTATATTAATAAGGGGAATGAGGAGGATATTGACTATGTAGACAGATTAGATACATTATAAACTATATTAATAAGGGGAAGGAGGATATTGACTGTGTGGACAGTTAGATACATATAACTATATTAATAAGGGGAATGGAGGATATTGACTGTGTAGGCAGATTAGATACATTATAACTATATTAATAAGGGGAATGGAGGAGATTGACTGTGTAGACAGATTAGATACATTATAACATTATTAATAAGGGGAATGGGGAGATTGACTACGTAGACAGATTAGATACATTATAACTATATTAAAAGGGGAATGGAGGAGATTGACTACGTAGACAGATAGATACATTATAACATATTAATAAGGGGAATGGAGGATATTGACCGTGAGAACGATTAGATACATTATAACTATTAATAAGGGGAATGGAGGTATTGACTATGTAGACAGATTAGATAATTATAACTATATTAATAAGGGGAATGGAGGATATTGACTGTGTGACAGATTAGAACATTATAACTATATTAATAAGGGGAATGGAGGATATTGACTGTGTAGACAGATAGATACATTATAACTATTTATAAGGGGATGGAGGAGATTGACTGTGTAGACAGATTAGATACATATAACTAATTAATATGGGGAATGAGGATATTGACTGTGTAGACAGATTAGATACATTATAACATATTAATAAGGGGAATGGAGGAGATTGACTATGTAGACGATTAGATACATTATAACTATATAATAAGGGGAATGGAGGATATGACTAGTTAGACAGATTAGATACATTATAACATATTAATAAAGGGGAAGGAGGAGATTGACTGTGTAGACCGATTAGATACATTATAACTATATTAACAAGGGGAATGGAGGATATGACTGTGTAGACAGATTAGATACATTATAACTATATTAACAAGGGGAATGGAGGATATTGACTGTGTAGACAGATTAGATACATTATAACTAATTAACAAGGGGAATGGAGGATATGACTGTGTAGACAGATTGATACATTATAACTATATTACAAGGGGAATGGAGGATATTGACTGTGTAGACAGATTAGATACATTATAACTATATTAACAAGGGGAATGGAGGTATTGACTGTGTAGACAGATTAGATAAATTATAACTATATTATAAGGGGAATGGAGGATAGTGACTATGTAGACAGATTAGATACATTATAACTATTAATAAGGGGAATGGAGGATAGTGACTATGTAGACAGATTAGATACATTAAACTATATTAATAAGGGGAATGGAGGATATTGACTGTGTAGACAGATTAGATACATTATAACTATATTAATAAGGGGAATGGAGAGATTGACTTGTAGACAGATTAGATACATTATAACTATATTAATAAGGGGAATGGAGGAGATTGACTATGTAGACAGATAGATCATTATAACTATATTAATAAGGGGAATGGAGGAGATTGACGTGTAGACAGATTGATACATTATAACTATATTACAAGGGGAATGGAGGGTATTGACTGTGTAGACAGATTAGATACATTATAAACTATATTAATAAGGGGAATGGAGGATGTGACTATGTAGACAGATTAGATAATTAGATACATTATAACTATATTAATAAGGGGAATGGAGGATATTGACTGTAGACAGATTAGATACATTATAGCATATAATAAGGGGAATGGAGGATATTGACTGTGTAGCCAGATTAGATACATATAACAATTAATAAGGGGAATGGAGGAGATTGATATGTAGAGACAGATTAGATACATTATAACTATATTAATAAGGGAATGGAGGAGATTGACTATGTAGACAGATTAGATACATTATAACATATTAATAAGGGGAATGGAGGAGATTGACTGTATGTAGACAGATTAGATACATATAACTATATTAATAAGGGAATGGAGGATATTGACTGTAGACAGATTAGATACATATAACTATATTAATAAGGGGAATGGAGAAAATGGATCTTGGCCAATAAGTTTTATGCATACACATAATATGATATACATCTGTCATGTGTCTCAGACTCAGATGGGAACATTGGCTAGAATACATCATTGTTAAAGGGAAAGTTCAGGGGGAATATATTTTTAAAATTAGTTTATATACACATCCTAGTTATTCTAAGTATCCTCTTCCATTTTGAAAAATCAGTTTTTCCCCCTTGCTGTTCCCTGCTGTTGACACTAGCGAGATGACATTCAGGTTCTGTAACGGTCCATCATCTTTCCAGAATGCACTCTACCTTGGAATGTTCCTAACAGTAATTTGTACTGATTGGTGGTTGATGAGTCACACATGCTCAGATCCGACTGAGCAACTGAATCAATGGTCTCTATTAGGGGTCCTGCAAACAGGAAGTCAGTATTTCGGAAGCATTATTTAACACAGACAATTCTGAATGAGCGGTTACGGTAATAGGATGGAAATACCGCTCTTTTTCTTAAAAGGATATGTATTTGCACTGAACTTCCCCTTTAAGGCTGGTATCCTCACACTACAGACCAATAAACATATACAGGGAGATTCAATAAAAGTTCTTATCGTTTAAAATGGTGCTAATTTTGCCCCAACCAATCAGATCTTGTTTAACATTTGAGCAACATCTGATTGGTTGGAGCAAAATTAGCACCATTTTAAACAATAAGAACTTATCTTGAATAACCCTGATAGTGGTGATTCACCAATGCTGATATTTCATGATTGATTACACAGGATCATTGAAGACCACACAATTGGCCTGAAATTTACTGGCAGTTCCAAGGTTTATTGGTGCGCATACAGAACGCCAGCCGATTGGCTGCACATACAGAACGCCAGCCGATTGGCTGCACATACAGAACGCCAGCCGATTGGCTGCACAACAACAGAACGCCAGCCGATTGGCTGCACTACAGAACGCGCCGATTGGCTGCACATACAGAACGCCTGCCGATTGGCTGCACATACAGAACGCCTGCCGATTGGCTGCACATACAGAAGCTGACCGATTGGCTGCACAACAGAACGCCTGCCGTGGCTGCACATACAGAACGCCAGCCGATTGGCTACATATACAGAACGCCTGCTGATTGGTTGCCACTACAGAACGGTGCCGATTGGTTGCACATACAGAAAAACCTGCTGATTGGTTACATATACAAGATGCCTGCTGATTGGTTGCACATACAGAACGAGTGCCGATTGGTTGCACATACAGAACGAGTGCCGATTGGTTTCACATACAGAAACACTGCTGATTGGTTACATACAGAATCCTGCGATTGGTTGCACATACAGAACGGAGTGCCGATTGGCTGCACATACAGAACGCCAGACATTAGATACATTATAACTATATTAATAAGGGGAATGGAGGATATTGACTGTGTAGACAGATTAGATACATTATAACTATATTAATAAGGGGAATGGAGGATATTGACTATATAGACAGATTAGATACATTATAACTATATTAATAAGGGGAATGGAGGAGATTGACACAAGTGTGTGACCTAATCAGCAGGTTAGTGTAACTTGTGTGGGGTTTGTGGGGGGGTGTGGGGTTTGGGGAAAGGCAATTTTTTACAATGCCAGAAAGATTCTGTGATTTCTTTAGAACCAAAATAAAGTGATTATCGTTATGCCCAAACTTACCTAAATGTCAGTTAATAAAGATAATATACTAGGTGTTTACATTGAATTTATTCAGTAACCAGATTATTTTAAAGAACCAATGATTTAAAGGGCAGAGCCAGCCAAAAAATCACTCCGCTCTTAAAATGTGTATTAGCCCCCCAAACCCACTTTCGCAGAGTTGCCACATTTCAAAGATGCCCCAGAGCTTACTTACCTGACCCGGTCCCTCGCTGGCTATTCCACCCCCCTGCTCCGTTTCAACTCGTTGCGAGCAAAAACTGGGAGGCAGGAGACTTCTGCTTGAAGAGCGTTACTTACCTGCCCTCTCTCCTCCGCCGCAGTGTTCAGGCCCTCTGCTTGCATGGAATGCAAGCAGGGGCGGGAACGGCAGCCGCCGTCCGTGATTGGCTGAGAGCTGGAGGCTGCACTGAGCATGCCTCAACCTTGATGAGGTTGAGGAAGTCTCAGCACAGCATGAGTCCCACACTGCTCCTACACAGCAGTTTCCTGGACTTTGGAGGGGCACAGCAGGGGAACTATTTTGAGCAGGAATGTAAGGTAAGGATTGTTTTAAACTACTTGATGTGCCAGTAAGGGGTTAATTTTAGTTTTGGGGGTGGACATGCCCTTTAAACCCCAGACTATACTTGTACAGCAGCAGTTGTATGACAATAGACACCATTGCCAGTAAAGCATCTTATTTATTAGACATTATGCTAGTCAAAGCTTTGCTGCTCACAAGTCATTATACCAGTGCGGTGTTCCGGTACGAAGGGTACCCACAGTTCTAGTTACTTGCACTTACCGGAGTAGTAACAGATGAGAGCCTGTCCTTGGTACCATTGCAAACCACTGCCTCATTGGCAATGTATTGCGTCCTCGCCAGCGGGCAATTTCCATCGTCTTCTTGCTGTCGCTGGTATTTGCCCTGGAAGAACCAACAATCCGGGATGTGTGTAAGGAAGAGAAGCCAATTGTTCTGCGAGTCTAGTACAGGCAGCACATGAAGTCTTTTCAGAGAACTGCTCCTCTTCAGGATGGCAGTGTCAAACAACGGTTTCCTGCAGGACGAAGCACTGCGTTCCCTCTAGATAACCGGGCCAAACTTTTGTAACATCCTCGTTTTTTTCCCTAGAAGCGGTAAGATCTCCGTGGCTCACCGACTTGGACCGCGAGAGGATGCAGCCCTGCCCTCCGAGACTGAACAATTGTTTTGGTAACTTGAGAGTTGGCTACTCTAGCATGTGGTCAGCCTTTACTGGCCCTCGCTTGGCTGCGGAAGAAGAACTTCGGGAGAGATCGACCACTGGGAGCTTCGGCCACGCTACATTCCCCCGGTCATCGATGGTAGGTCTAGGGGCAGAGGACGCATCTTTGGAGCGGATGTAACACCATTGCTAAAGATGGTAGCGACGTAGGCAGTGGTCTGCGCGATCGCTGCTTATGGGGCATGGGAGCTCAGAGCTTTTCCGGCACCCTTGGGCGTTGAAGTGACGGCTGTGAGCTCCCTGCCTCGGAGATGCCTAGATTCACATACTTGAGGCATTGCAGATCTTATCTGGAGGGGAATCCTGAGGGAATGAGATTGTGATTTTAACTTTCATACATTGGAAATGATAAACCGCACATGAAAATAATGAATTGCACACCAGGGATTTAACAAAGACTTGTTATAATTACTAAACAGTGAGAGAACTTACAACACGTGGCGTGCACAAATAAAACTAATGGTTTTGTCTATATCTTATAAGAAGGTTCAAACAGAATAGCGAATAATCACACAAAACTATTTTTTAGGGACCGGGTGAACCGACTGTATCAAGGGGAAGGGACTGTGTGTCCCATCCCTCTCACCGTAAGAAGTACCTTCCCCAGATAGCCAGGGAACTGACTGTACCTACTGTACTGGGAGGAAGTGACTGTGTATCCCATCCCCTCCATCTGTACAGAAACCTTCCCGATAGCCAGGAACTGACTGTACCTACTTACTGGGGGAAGTGACTGTGTATCCCATCCTTCTCCAGCCTTACAGAAAGTACCTTCCCCAGATAGCCAGATGAACTGACTGTACCTACTGTACTGGGAGGAATGACTGTGTATCCCATCCCTCTCCACCTGTACAGAAATACCTTCCCCAGATAGCCAGGGACTGACTGTACCACTGTATGGAGGAAGTGACTTGTATCCCATCCCTCTACAACACTGTACGAAAGAGTACCTTCCCCAGATAGCCAGGGAACTGCTACACTCTACTAGTACCTGGGGAGAGTGACTGTGTATCCCATCCCTCCCACTGTACAGAAAGTACCTTCCCACAGATACGCGGGAGGAACTGACTGTACCTACTGTACTGGTAGGGGGACGTTATCCCATCCCTCTCCACTGTACAAGATACCTTCCCCAGAAAGCCAGGAACTGACTGTACCTACTGTACTGGGAGGAAGTGACGTGTATCCCCACCCTCCTCCATCTGTACAGAAAGTACCTTCCCCAGATAGCCAGGGACTGACTGTACCTACGTACTGGGAGGAGTGACTGTGTATCCCATCCCTCTCCACTGTGTACAGAAAGTACCTTCCCCAGATAGCCAGGGAACTGACTGTACCTACTGTACTGGGAGGAAGTGACTGTGTATCCCATCCCTCTCCCTCTGTACAGAAAGTACCTTCCCCAGATAGCCAGGGAACTGACTGTACCTACTGTATAAACTGGAGGAAGTCCCCTGGCCCCCTCTTCCAGTAAAAGTACCTTCCCAATATAGCCAGGGAACTGACTGTACCTACTGACTGGGTAGGAAGTCTGTATCCTCCTCTCCACTGTACAGAAAGTACCTTCCCCAGATAGCCAGGAACTGACTGTACCTACTGTACTGGTAGGACGGAGTGACTGTGGTATCCATCCCTCTCCACCTGTACAGAAAGTACCTTCCCCAGATGCCAGGGAAACTGACGTACCTACTGTACTGGGAGGAAGTGACTGTGATCCCATCCCTTTCCACCTGTACAGAAAGTACCTTCCCAGATAGCCGAGGAAATGACTGATGACCGTACTGTACTGGGAGGAAGTGAGTGTATCCCATCCCTCTCCACCTTACAGAAAGTACCTTCCCCGATAGCCAGGGAACTGACTGTACCTACTGTACTGGAGGAAGTGACTGTGTATCCCCATCCCTACCACTGTACAGAAAGTACCTTCCCCAGATAGCCAGGGAACGGACTGACCTACGTAGCTGGGAGGAAGTGACTGTGTACCCATCCCTTTCCATCTGTACAGAAAGTACCTTCCCCAGATAGCCAGGGAACTGACTGTACCTACTGTACTGGAGGAAGTGACTGTGTATCCCATCCCTCTCCATCTGTACAGAAAGTCCTTCCCCAGATAGCCAGGGAACTGGACTGTACCTACTGTACTGGGAGGAAGTGACTGTGTATACCACCTCTCCATCTACAGAAATATCCGATGCCAAACTGAGTATGAACTGACTAGTACCAGTAAGACAATACTACTGTACTGGGAGGCGAGGGAAGCGATGTTATCACATCCCTCTCCACGTACAGAAAGTACCTTCCCCAGATAGCCAGGGAGTTGCTGTACCTACTGTCTGGGAGGAAGTGACTGTGTATCTCATCCCTCTCCATCTGTATAGAAAGTACCTTCCCCAGATAGCCAGGGACTGACTGTACCTACTGTACTGGGAGGAAGTGACTGTGTATCCCATCCCTCTCCACCTGTACAGAAAGTACCTTCCCCAGATAGCCAGGGAACTGACTGTACCTACTGTACTGGGAGGAAGTGACTGTGTATCCCATCCCTCTCCATCTGTACACAAAGTATGCTCCCCAGATAGCCAGGGAAAAGACCGTACCTACTGAAAAGGGAGGTGAACGTGTATCCCCGGCATTTCAAAAGACTGTCCCATGACAGATGTTCATGGCATGTTTGGGCTAGATTGGGTGTTAGGGGACATCACAGGCAGAAAATCCCCAATAGGGCAGCTTTACTACTTAAATGCTTTCACAGCATAATAAAATAGCTTAAATTAAAAAGCAATTGGGATAATAAAAGGGATAATCCCCCCCCTGCCATGTATACATGTAATTAAATCTCAAGGACCATGTACTGAACTAGTTCAAGGCTGCAGACTGACTGCTTACATAACACAAGAAGGTGCAGATTATTTACATAATGTATACTTGGTTTTTTCACATTAGGGTTAAGTTTTTTAATAAAAAATATAACATATTTGGTTTTTAAAGGTCAAGTCAACCCTCACAACCAGAATCTGCCTATTTGTCTAGAAATGTTCTACTACCACTGCAATCCCTACCGGCAACAAATTAACTTTATTCGCCACTCAAGGATGTCGGGCAATGATGGATGATGGGTGTTTGTTTCAGGAAATGCATCAGATTGGTTGGTTGTGCACACTTAGGTCTGACCATCAGGTTGCAGAATAACTTATACCCCAAGTGACTGAATAAAGATTCTAAGGACCAATCGACATTTTGAATAACCAGTAAATGTTACAATGCAGATCCCTCTAACACGTTCACAATTGTCTACCTGTCTCTGTAGATTACCCTAGCTCTGGGTGACCACCAGACATTCCTATAAAACTTAAGTCCAGTCCTTAAATGAAAACATATATCAGGTAAATCACCTTCCAAAACCCTAGTCTAACCTGAAATCCTGCACAATGTCTGTTTCCCCTGTTTCTGCTCCATGGTTTCTCCAGTTAGTAACTGTCAGTTATGGATTTGACAGTTGACATCACAGCCAATGACTGAATGTTAATCCCCTGTCCGTCTCTTCTGAGCAGCCCAGGCTCTACGCAGGCTCAGTACAGGTTTCTAAATGGCTCGGTTTCCATGAGCACTCCAGAACAAGCAGGCATACAGTAATGAATTCATAGGATAAACTATGATATATCAACATTTTTTAAAGAGGCCATTCTTTCTAAAAGATGTTATTATGAGGGTGGAGTTATCCTTTAATAAGAAATGTTCCATGCGGTTTCTCTAAATATTATTTTAAGACACGACCATGTGTACAACCCAAAGGGAATAACAAGTACCTCATTGTCCGAGATCATCGGCCTGTGTCCTCTGATTCCCCATCATATCAGTTCACTGAGGAAAGAATTGCAATTATTCCCCCGCGATCACACAAGGTTAATGTTGAGCAGTTTAAATAAACATAATTAGTTACACAGGCAACCTATGGGGACACACCTCACCTTTTAGCAGTTTCTATAGGGATTTAACTGCATCTCCAAGATACAGCCAAATATTTTCTTACAAAGAATTTAGACTATGCACAAACTTTCCTCCCGCATAAAATCGATGTACACTGCATTGTGTTAGTTACCACTTGAAAATCAACGAATTTCTCTTATTGTAAAGGCTAAAGCTAGGTACACACAGTACAGATTTCTGAAAGATGACAGACGACGTTCCGATCCGACGGTATCGGGCTTTATCGTTATGTGTGTACCCAGCTTAAAGGATCCTTTCTAGTCACTGATTTACAGACTGCATCGCTCTTCAGCTGACAGAATTATCAGTGGTTAAATTTGCAATGTAATAAACTGTATTTGTGATTTCACTAGTGTTTGCCTGACCGAGACTGAGATTAAGTTGCCTTAAGAGAGAAAAGCTAGAAAGCTGTGTATTGGCTGTTAAGGGATTCACATGCTCTCCTATAGCTAACCATAAATAAGAACAGAACCCTACCTCTCGTAACTATCCCATTGTACCTACCCGTGTACCTCCCCCATAGTACCTACCCCCTGTGTACCTACCTCTCCACCTACCCCTAGTACCTAACCCCTGTGTCCTACCTCTCCTACTCCACCCGTAATACCTAACCCCTGTGTACCTACCCCCATAGTACCCTACCCTCTCCTACCTACCCCATAGTACCTAACCCTGCGTACCTACCTCTCCTACCTACCCCATATTACCTAACCCGTGTACCTACCTCTGCTACCTACCCCATAGTAGCTACCTCACGTGTACCTTCGTCTCCTACCTACCCCATAGTACCTAACCCCTGTATACCTACCCCCTTTGTACCTACCTCTTTTACCTACTCATAGTACCAACCCTGTGTACCTACCTCTCCTACCTACCCCATAGTTCCTAAGCCCTGTGTACCGACCTCTCCTACCTACCCATAGTACCTAACCCCTGTGTACCGACCTCTCCTACCTACCCCATAGTAGCTACCCCATGTGTACCTACCTCTCCTACCTACCCCATAGTACCTATTTCCTTTGTACCTGCCTCATGTGTACCTACCTCTGGGTACCCCTAGCCCCCCAGTAAGCCCACTCTGTGGTACTGGGTGAGTTCTCGCTGTAGAGGGGAAGATTACAGGGTCTATTGGGGTATCTGTCCATGGGCCATACCTGCACCCAGCATCCCCTATCACCCAGCTCCATGTTACCTGCTCCGGGCTGTATCTCAGAGACTAACCCCTCCCTGGCTTCATCAGCAACCACAACACTCACCGCCATCTTGACTCGACATTCCCCACCAACGCGCAGCCGCAGAAACAAGGGAATAACACGCCCCCTATTTACAAACGTTGCTAGGAAGCGCGCACAAGGCACGTGACACGCGGCGCAGTATTAGCCCACGTGTACAACGTGATCGCGTCAGGAAACCATCTTTGTTTTGGGCATCCCTCAGGGACTAGTAAAGGGCAAGTAATATCACAAACAGTTATTATTCCATTCACTTGGGATTTTTATTATTTTGCAAATTTTTAAAGAAAAATAATGACCATGACCAGTCTATCACTGGGGTAAGTGGTCCATATGGCTGTGCAATGGGTTCAATCACCCCCCCCCCCCAAAAAAAAAACATTTAAAGGGGAAGTGTACCCTATAAGCAGAGGGGAATGTGCAGTGCAGGTGATGTAGATTCAAGTTTATATATTTCTGGGGGGATTTCAAATTTGCCGCCCTTAGATGTTGGAAACTACAACTCCCAGATTCCCTGGTTGATGTGCACTTCAGACAGAATTCTGGGGTTTCAGTTTTCAACACCTGGTAGGCTGCAAGTTTGAGATCCCTGTGAGATCCGTTCGCTGAACGTTTGTCGTGTCGGAAATGTTTGTTGCTGAGCATTATGGGTAAAAAAACTGGGTAATACGACACGACTGGTCTGATTTCACCGGCGGGCACCAAACGGAGCGATAATCAGCCGATATGCGGTATCGCCCCCACGGTACTGCGTCTACGCCACAATTAGTGTCCACAAAGAGCGCAGCAGGGATAAGTAATGATTCCACGGACAAGGCAGGAAATTACACATTATAAGGGGGCCATCATTCTAAAAGATGCCATGATTAGGGTGGAGTTGCCCTTTAATTGTTGGCACTTTCTGCATTTTGCCAAATGTAGTTTTGTTACAACCCGAGGAATGGCGCAGACTCCCGAACCGTTGTCTGTCATCAGCACCTTGAATTTCATTTCCTATTGGTATATTTTATCATGACACATCTATAAGCTAATTGTTAAGTAGGACAATGGGAATGTCAGGACGCAGAAACCCCGCAGACAGCCATTAGCCGCACAATCCGACCTATCGGATCTAACAGGGTTTACCGATTTATTCCCATCTCAACTGAAAGGTTAAAGGGCATGTCCCAAACCCCAAAAAATTTAACCCACTACTGGCCCCACTGTACAATTAAAAAAAATCCTTACCTTACATTCCTGCTCCTTGTGGTTCTCCTGTGTGCCTCTTCAAGGTCCAGGAAACTGTAGGGTAGGAGCTGTCTTACTGTCCAAAAGTTTGCTGCCTCTTGATCTGTACTCTCAGTTGCTGCTGGCATGATGATTAGTCCCAACCAGTTCTAACTCACAGCAAACATTTCATACCAAATGGCTTTTTGGCCCACTATGGGTTAATGTAGTGTGCGCCCCGGCGATCCATCAATGCTTGCGAACAACTGATTCGTCCAGGGATTTGTCAAACAGGGTTCCCCTCCAATGTTTTGGAAACTCAACTCCCAACATTCCCTGGCTTCCCTTTGTATTTGAGGAACGCTGGAGTTGTGTAGTATTAGAACATCTGGAGGCGCACCATTGGAATCCCTGCATTCAACAACAGTGCAACCAAAATGGAACTTTCTTAGGCTAAGTACACAACTCCGATTTGGTGGACGAGGCCTACCACGCACGGAACAACCATTTCAACCGATAATCACGCATGTGTGTGTTCGCTAAGGCATTGCTTGGTGATCTGCCGTGGTGGATAATGAACACCGTCCAAGCGAGCTCATAAACCAGGTGCGATTAACCAATCTACCATACCAGGTTTTATCTGCAATAATGGATTACCACATTGATATAAATTGATATAAAGCTGTTAGTTTTACTCCTGTACTTGGAATCAAACACCTCACAGCTAAAATAATTTTGTGTCCCTATTAATAGGAGAATTAGCAATGAATCTTTTGGCGTGTGCATTATATAGTGGATAATGCACCACCAACTGTAATTATAAGATTAGAAGTCACCGAGGAGTTCCGTGAACATATAAAAGTACGAGGGCCGCAGGCCGAGTACCTTTTATACAGACACGGTACTCCAAGGTGACTTCTAATATCCTTATATTTAAGTTCGGTGTGCATTTTTATTATAACCTACCCCTTTGTGTCTTCTGGTTTCCTTCTCCTCCTGGAACTGTAAGATTATAAGACTATATCTTACAGTTCCTCCTATAGAAATCCACTACAGGTGTAGGTTATAGATCGGAGTATTTTAATTTTCTTTCCTCTAAAATGAACCCTGGATCACACCAATGGCTGCTGCCTGTGGGAAATATATTGATTGCATAGAATTTTAAACCTGCTTCCGTATATTAATTGACATAACTTGACCCTTTGCTCCTTCCCGGTCTCTGAGTGTAGAGCATGCTCACAATGCTGTGACAGGAAGTACCTGCACAGACCTTATTTAAACAAAATTACAGTTAAGGGAGAGGTCACATGGCTACAAACTCATGGAAGCGGAAATTGAATACACTTATTGTGGGCCATATAGTCTGCACTGAATTCCAGGGAACCGTCTGGTTGGTTATTTGAGTCTGCTCCATGGTTACCACAAAATAATTGTGTTTATCTCACTTTATGGATAAATAAAAATTAATTAATAATAGGAATGTAGGAGCTTGCCTCTGTAGACTTAGATAAATTATAACTAAATTAGAACACCACTGAGGCAGCAATGTACATCCGAAAGACCCAACACCCAAACACAAGAAAAGTGACATCATATACCAGTGCAGTGCAGTGTGACATCATACGCAGTGCAGTGAAGAATGATCTGATTTGTTTGTGGGGAACCAAACAGCAGCTGCATCAACTTATGGCCCAGCACAGAAGAGCCAATTCCTCGGGTCAGATCAGCCGTGTACCTGCATCTTAGGATAAAGGCCATACCTTTGAAGATTGTAATGTTAACATATTGGCGAAGGAATTGACTGGTTCAAGAGAGGTGTTAAGGAGGCCATTTATGTGAATACAGAAACCAAGCCAAAATAAGGTGGGGGGTTCGACACCAACTGTCTGCCGTGTACAATGCTGTTTTGACACCTTACTCGGGCGTTCCTATAACACCTCTTAGCCACTATCCAATCACACCCTTAACACCTGGCTGTGATATGCTATTGGGACTTTCCAGGGTACATAATTGCCGCAGATTCTTGTACAAGTCATTCTGAATTGAGAGATCCAGTCGATGACTAGCGAAACGTCTTCAAGAACTAAACTTCAAGTCCAGTTGATCTAATTGAAACAACAGATATACCATGACCTGGATGAATGAGAACCTTCACAACATATTTAGTAAGGAAATAATCAAGCTCCTCTATGTAAACCGATCAAATACATTATAACTATATTAATAAGGGGAATGGCGGTGTTTGACTATGTAGACAGATTAGATACATTATAAACATATTAATAAGGGGAATGGAGGATATTACTATGTAGACAGATTAGATACATTATAACTATTAATAAGGGGAATGGAGGATATTGACTATGTGACAGATTAGATACATTATAACTATATTAATAAGGGAATGGAGATTGACTATGTAACAGATTAGATACATTATAACTATTAATAAGGGGAATGGAGATATTGACTAGTAGACGATAGATACATTATAACTATTAATAAGGGGAATGGAGGATATTGACTATGTAGACAGATTAGATACATTATAACTATATAATAAGGGGAATGGCAGAGATTGACTGTGTAGACAGATTATACATTATAACTATATTATAAGGGAAGGAGGATATTGACTGTAGACAGATTAGATACATTATACTATTAATAAGGGGAATGGAGAGATTGACTGTAGACAGATTGATACATTATACTATTAATAAGGGGAATGGCAGAGATTGACTATGTAGACAGATAGATACATTATAACTATATTAATAAGGGGAATGAGGAGATTGACTGTGTAGACAGATTAGATGCATTATACTATATCAATAAGGGGAATGGAGGATATTGACTGTGTAGACAGATTAGATACTTATACTATATTAATAAGGGAATGGAGGATATTGACTATGTAGACAGATTAGATACATAATAACTATATTAATAGGGGAATGGAGGAGATTGACTATGTAGACAGATTAGATCATTATACTATATTAATAAGGGGAATGGAGATATTGACTATGTAGACAGATTAGATATATTATAACATATTAATAAGGGAATGGAGGATATGACTGTGTAACAGATTAGATACATTATAACTATATTAATAAGGGAATGGAGGATATGACTATGTAGACAGATTAGATACATTATAACTATATTAATAAGGGGAATGGAGGATATTGACCTGTAGACAGATTAGATACATTATAACTATATTAATAAGGGAATGGGATAGGACCGTGTAACAGATTAGATACATTATAACTATATTAATAAGGGGAATGGAGGATATTGACTGTGTAGACAGATTAGATACATTATAACTATATTAATAGGGGGAATGGAGGATATTGACTATGTGACAGATTAGATACATTATAACTATATTAATAAGGGGAATGGAGGATATTGACTATGTAGACAGATTAGATACATTATAAACTATATTAATAAGGGGAATGGAGGATATGACTGTGTAGACAGATTAGATACATTATAACTATATTAATAAGGGGAATGGAGGATATTGACTATGTAGACAGATTAGATACATTATAACTATATTAATAAGGGGAATGGAGGATATTGACTGTGTAGACAGATTAGATACATTATAACTATATTAATAAGGGGAATGGAGGATATTGACTATGTAGACAGATTAGATACATTATAACTATATTAATAGGGGAATGGAGGATATTGACTATGTAGACAGATTAGATACATTATAACTATATTAATAGGGGAATGGAGGATATTGACTGTGTAGACAGATTAGATACATTATAACTATATAATAAGGGGAATGGAGGAGATTGACTATGAGACAGATTAGATACATTATAACTTATTATAAGGATGGAGGATATTGACTGTGTAGAACGATTAGATACATTATAACTATATAATAAGGGGAATGGGGATATTGACTATGTAGCGATTAGATCATTTACTATATTAATAGGGAATGGAGGATATTGACTGTGTGAACAATTAGATCCATTATAACTATATTATAGGGGAATGAGGAGATTGACTATGTAGACAATTAGATACATTATAACTATATTAATAAGGGGAATGGAGGAGATTGACTACGTAGACAGATTAGATACATTATAACTATATTAATAAGGGGAATGGAGGATATTGACTAGTAGACGATTAGATACATTATCATATATTAATAAGGGGAATGGAGGAGATTGACTACGTAGACAGATTAGATACATTATAACTATATTAAATGGGGAATGGAGGATATTGACTAGTAGACAGATTAGATACATTTAACTATATTATAAGGGGAATGGAGGATATTGACTAGGTAGACAGATTAGATCATTATAACTATATTAATAGGGGAATGGAGGAGATTGACTAGTAGACAGATTAGAACATTATAACTATATTAATAAGGGGAATGGGAGATTGACTACGTAGACGATTAGATACATTATAACTATATTAATAAGGGGAATGGAGGATTGACTGTGTAGACAGATTAGATACATATAACTATATTAATAAGGGAATGGAGGATATTGACTATGTAGACAGATTAGATACTTAAACTATATTAATAGGGAATGGAGGATTTGACTGTGTGGACAGATTAGATACATTATAACTTATTAATAAGGGGAATGGAGGATATTGACTGTTAGACAGATTAGATACATTATAACTATATTAATAAGGGGAATGAGGAGATTGACTGTGTAGACAGATTAGATACAATTACTATATTAATAAAGGGGAATGGAGGAGATTGACTAGTAGACAGATTAGATACTTATAACTATATTAATAAGGGGAATGGAGGAGATTGACTGTAGACAGATTGATACTATAACTATATTAGAGGGATGGAGGATATTGACCGTGTAGACAGATTAGATACATTATAACTATATTAATAAGGGGAATGGAGGATATTGACTATGTAGACAGATTAGATACATTATAACTATTTAATAGGGAATGGAGGATATTGACTGTGTGGACAGATTAGATACATATAACTATATTAATAAGGGAATGGAGGATATTGACTGTGTAGACAATTAGATACATTATAACTATATTAATAAGGGGAATGGAGGAGATTGACTGTGTAGACAGATTAGATACATTATAACTATATTAATAGGGGAATGGAGATTTGCTGTGTAGACAGATTAGATACATTATAACTTTTAATAAGGGGAATGGAGGGATTGACTATGTAGACGAGTAGATACATTATAACTATATTATAAGGGGAAGGGAGGATTGACTATGTAGACAGATTAGATACATTATAACTATTTAATAAGGATGGAGGAGATTGACTGTTAGACAGATTAGTACATTATAACTATATTAAAGGGAATGGAGGATATTGACTGTGTAGCCAGATTAGATAAATTATAACTATATTAACAAGGGGATGGGGATATGACTTGTGTAGACAGATTAGATACATTATAACTATATTAATAAGGGGAATGGAGGATATTGACCGTGTAGACAGATTAGATACATTATAACTATATTAATAAGGGGAATGCGAGGTATTGACTTGGAGACAGATTAGATTACATATAACTAATTAATAAGGGGAATGGAGGGATAGACTATGTAGACAGATTAGATACATTATAACTATATTAATAAGGGGAATGGAGGATATTGACTGTGTAGACAGATTAGATACATTATAACTAATTAATAAGGGGAATGGAGGAGATTGACTATGTAGACAGATTAGATACATTATAACTATATTAATAAGGGGAATGGAGGATATTGACTGTGTAGACAGATTAGATACATTATAACTATATTAATAAGGGGAATGGAGGATATTGACTATGTAGACGTTAGATACATTATAACATATTATAAGGGGAATGGAGGAGATTGACTGTGTAGACAGATAGATAACATTATAAACTAAATTAATAAGGGGAATGAAGGAGGAGATTGACTATGTAGACAGATTAGATACATTATAACTATATTAATAAGGGGAATGGAGGATATGACTGTGTAGACAGATTAGATACATTATAACTGTATTAATAAGGGGAATGGAGGATACTGACTATGTAGACAGATTAGATACATTATAACTATATTAATAAGGGGAATGGAGGATATGACTGTGTAGACAGATTAGATACATTATAACTATATTAATAAGGGGGAATGGAGGATATTGACTGTGTAGCCAGATAAGATACATTATAACTATATTAATAAGGGGAATGGAGGATATGACTGTGTAGAGAGATTAGATACATTATAACTATATTAATAAGGGGAATGGAGGATATGACTGTGTAGACAGATTAGATACATTATAACTATATTAATAAGGGGGGATGGAGGATATTGACTGTGTAGCCAGATAAGATACATTATAACTATATTAATAAGGGGGAATGGAGGAGATTGACTATACAGATACATTATAACTATATTAATAAGGGGAATGGAGGATATTGACTATGTAGACAGATAAGATACATTATAACTATATTAATAAGGGGAATGGAGGATATTGACTATGTAGACAGATTTGATACATTATAACTATATTAATAAGGGGAATGGAGGATGTGACTATGTAGACAGATTAGATACATTATAACTATATTAATAAGGATTGGTTGCACATACAGAACACCTGCTGATTGGTTGCACATACAGAACACCAGCTTATTGGTTACATATACAGAATGCCTGCCGATTGGTTGCACATACAGAACACCTGCTGATTGGTTTGCACATACAGAACACCTGCTGATTGGTTGCACATACAGAACACCAGCTTATTGGTTACATATACAGAATGCCTGCCGATTGGTTGCACATACAGAACGCCAGCCGATTGGTTGCACATACCTGCTGAATGATTAATATTTGTAAACAATCAATAATTGTATATATTTTGACAGGATGTTTATTTGTAATGAGATCAGTGGTGAAAGTTAAATAATCTGCATCCAGGGAAATGATTAGAAATGAAGATATTCCATGTATGGTCAATAATCTGCCAAACCCCACCATAACGAAATGTAGCCAGGTCCCCTGATTTCATCAGCTGGAGTCTGGAGACGTGGGATGAAGGGGGTGAGAGACGTTAGTGCAAGGAGCCCAGTATAGTTCATAGTTTATGTGGAATCCACAATGTTTGGCCTCCAGGAAGTCGCTTTACTTGGATTTGTGTTCTACTAGCCCCTTACTGATCAGATCCGGGATTTCCACAGCCAACCAAGGACCCAACTGTTGGAGAAAAGAAAAACACATAACAGAGAGCACAGTATCCCCCTAGGGCCATTGCACTAGGTCCACTGAGACGTTAGTAGGGAACCATGTCTGTCTATTTTGTCTACTGAATTCTAACTCTAGGTTACTTATATTCCGAGATCACGGAATTGTCTGCCAGGAATCAGCAGTGCTGTGGAGAAATCCAATACACTTGTTTAGAGACTGGTTATGGGAAGGTCATCCAGTAGTGAATTGACAGCTGTCAAGCGGGTGATGGGGCGAGGTAAAGAATTCACTGAACTATGTATGTTTTAGGGTAGGATGGGATTTGGGGGCTTACCGAGCTCTGCCCAACCTGTTCCAATACATGTTATTCCAGTGATGGACACTTACCCCCAAAGCTATAAGATGTGCCAGTCCGAACTTTGGTACATTCCGCGCCCATAAGGGTTTGAAGTGTTCTGTCAGACAAATCTTCCCACCCCTGACAATACACACAGAGAAGGATCAGTGCATGTTTACTAACGAATAACAAGGCAGAGAATCACACAGTGACTGGATTTAGATTGAGCTCCTTACCGGTACATCTTGGCAGTTTTTCCATCAAGTTCCGGAATGGCAATTTCTGGAGCCGTGGAAGGGTAAGTGACTGGGATCTGAGATAAAGAGCAAGAAATGAGGATCCCCTGCAAATAATCACCCCAAGTGGTCAAATGAGTCAGAAAACTCAGCAGAAATTAAGTTGGGGCCATTTAGTTTTATTGAAGAACGGGAGGTAAGGGAGCTGTGTCTTACCTCCCGTTCTTCAATAAAACCTGCAGGAGCCAGGAGAGACTTTTTTAGACTTACATCAAATTCAACATCAAATTCGTATTTCAAAAGGTCGTGGATATACCAGCATTTCCCAAACCACCTACAAAACAAGGAAAACAATCAGTAGGAATCGGAAAGTTAAATGATAGGCTACACTGCAAATGACCTATGTGCCCCCCAAAAGCTGGAGACCCCCCCCCCCCCCCCCCCCCCGGTAAGGACATACCTGGTACCTTCCTTGTTAGACTCCAGTCTGAACCAATCGTTATCTGCCTTTTTGTTGTTTTCCACATACTAGAACGGAGGGGAGAAAAACAATACTGGGTAACAACAGGGAAATCTTTCATCTGATTGGACGATAAAGGGGTAAATCAATAGCAGCCAATATAGGGATATGTATCAAATAATTCATGGGATCTACAGTTTACCAGAACCAGGGGTATAAACCCATTATAATAACAAGTATATAACTAATATGCTTGTGAAGGTTCTCATTCATCCAGGACATGGTATATCTGTTGTATTCAGTTAGATCACACCTTGCATTCAGAAGGTCCTTAACACCTGGCTGTGATATGCTAATTGGGATTTTCCAGGGTACATAATTGCCACAGATTCTTGTACAAGTCATTCTGAATTGAGAAAGCCAGTCGGATGACTAGCGAAACGTCTTCAAGAACTAAACTTCAAGTCCAGTTGATCTAATTGAATATAACAGATATATAACTAATATGTTTATTCCCAATATCTTATTTATAGGGAAAAGCAATAACCTTTTAGTGTTATATTACATTTCTTAGTGACCCAGAATAAAATGTTTAAACAGCTTAAAGGACAACTAGAGCCATTTTATTATTATATTATGTGGAGAAAAATTCCCATGGAGAATAAAAATATTAGTGGATAGACAAGAAACATTTGGGCAGGCAGCTGTGGGAGAAGCCACACAATGAACCACTAACAGTAAGGAGGGGCCCCACAGTGGGACTGAAGGCCGTGGGAGGGGCCAAGCCTTGGGACTGAAGGCTGTGATAGGGGCCACACAGTGGGAATGGGCGCGGTGGGATGAGACACACAATGGGCACGAAGGTGGTGGGAGGAGCCGCCAAATGGGACAGGTGGTAGGAGGAGCCACACAATGGGACAGGAGGTGGTGGGAGGAGCCTCAAAATGGGACAGGAGGTGGTGGGAGGAGCCGCACAATGGGACAGGAGGTGGTGGGAGGAGCCGCACAATGGGACAGGAGGTGGTGGGAAGAGCTGCGCAATGGGACAGGAGGTGGTGGGAGGAGCTGCACAATGGGACAGGAGGTGGTGGGAGGAGCTGCACAATGGGACAGGAGGTGGTGGGAGGAGCCACAAAACATTACAGGGGGTGGTGGGAGGAGCCACAAAACATTACAGGGGTAGTGGGAGGAGCCACAAAAGTTACAGGTGGTGGTGGGAGGAGCCACGAAAGGTACAGGGGATGGTGGGAGGAGCCACAAAATGTTACAGGAGGTGGTGGGAGGAGCCACACACTGATAGACATGTGACCATTGACCAATCAGTGTCAGGGGTGGACTACACGGGGCTCTGTTATAGAAATCTCCTATTTATAAAGGGCCCCAATGAAGAAACAAATGACACGTATTGAAGGTGTTAGGGCCCCATTGTGCCCACGTCAGCGGAAGTTCAGTGCCCGGGGAACCATTTCCTACTGCACCTTGATCAGTGCCTGGTATTCCTCCTTTAACCTCTGCACCCACAGCTCCTTGTCCCGGGGACTCGCTCCAGTTTTCAGCAGCGGAATCTCCGACACTACCCGGCGCGTCGCTTCATCCACCATATTGGAAACAGGAATCCCGGAAACGGAAGTGCGTCACTCCCCCGTCATTCCACGGCCGCCATATTAACTGTGGGCAAAACCCGGTTATATACACATTAAATATATAGTCATTCAGTTATTATTTACTCCTTATTATTATTTTACAAAGTTATTATTTTTATTTTGAATTTTTATTATTTTTGATTTAATTATTAATTATGTCTTATTATTATTTAACAAAGTTATTATTTCTATTTACTTTTTATTTTTTATTTAATTATAAGTTATTTATTTCTTCTTATTATTTAACAGTTATTATTTTTATTTATTTTTTTATTTTTAATTATTATTTATTTATTATTATTTAACGAAGTTATTATTTGTATTTAATTTATTTAATTGTTTATTTATTTTATTAATTGTTATTAATTATTTATTTTATTATCTGATTGTTTATTTATTTATTTATTTTATTATCTGATTGTTTATTTATTTATTTATTTTATTATCTAATTGTTTATTTATTTGTTTTTTATTATTTAATAAAGTTATTAGTTATTTCCCAGGGCGGGTCATTGGTCTGAAGATTTATTGATATGTTTAGTTCCCCTTTATTTCAGACTTTGTCAGCCCATTTCATCGGAATTAGAATTTCAATATCGGCAGCCTCTGGGCTATAAGGAAAAATGGTGTAAAATGATTTAGGGCTGCGTGTTTTTGGGTGCGTTGCAATTGCGATTTGCGTTCCGCATTTTTAATCGCAATCGCATGCGTTTTCCTATACCTAATGAAGAAAACGCACGCGCAAAGGCAACGAAATCGCACATGAAAACGCATGCGATTCCATGTGCGATTGCGTTTGTGCTGCAGTGTGGCCGCGCCCTTACTATTGGATTAAAGGGGAATTAAACTTAAATAAACCACCCCATCCCATTTAATGTACTACAGTAAAATAGCTGTTTGTAAATGTAATTTCCAGTTCCAGTCTCCTTTAGCCCATTCACCTTTAATAGACGGCTTGGCCAACCTATGGTAACTGGGGGATCAAGACATTAGGTAAGTATAATTTGAATACAGCTGTTTTTCCATTGGTTAGAAATTTACAGGGTTATTCAATCAAAGTTCTTATCCTTTAAAATGGTGCTAATTTTGACCCAACCAATTAGATCTTAGCTTTTAAATGTTATATAAGATCTGATTGGTTGGGGCAAAATTAGCACCATTTTAAAGGATAAGCAGGGAGATTCAATAAAAGTTCTTATCGTTTAAAATGGTGCTAATTTTGCCCCAACCAATGAGAACTTATTTAACATTTGAAAGCTAACATCTGATTGGTTGGGGCAAAATTAGTGTTTGAAAAACAGATACAAACTGACGTAGTGGGAACGAGCCCCTAACCCTCATTTTCCCCTATTGATTGGGGGGGTTTGCCCCACCGTATTCTCCCAAATCCCATAACTGACCATCATCGATGAAGATATTTAGTAATTCTGTAAGGTGACATCTAATGGGGGATTTTATCAAACTTTAAGGGTAAGTTGTCATTCACTTTATTTAAAGGGCATGTCTAGCCAAAAATAAGTAACGCTGGTCAGCTTAATTACCCCCCAAAAGTGGACTTTCGTTTTAACCTTTCCTTAATCCGATGCTCCCATGCTATTGTAACACTTACTTTAACATCAGCGGATCCCTCGACAGAAGTGACAAAAGTCCACCTTTTGGGGGGTAATTAAGCTGAACAGCTTTACTTATTTTTTTGGTGGACTTGCCCTTTAAAACTTTAAATAACTTTACTGTATTCCAGTAAGAATGAAAGAGACATCCGTGCATTATTTCTATTAACACTTTTCCACTCTAATATCGGTTTCTTACTACCCTTGTCCATCTCTGAGGGTAAGCCTGAATACAGCCCTTATATATTCTACATCCCATCTACTATAGGAACCCCTGGGTATACATGTATGTAGAACATCTAGATATATTCCAGAATGTCACCTTTAACTGGGCCAATCGTTTTTTCAGCCGACAGTGGTACGCCTATTTTTTGCATGAGGAAACTAAGAGTGGAAAATTATAAAACCAACTGAGGAGGGAAGAATCCCACCGTATTCATGGCTGTTGGAAAGGCTGTTTTAGCGCTGTCATTAGCCTTATCCAAGAGTCAGTAGCCTTAGAACTTACCTCTGGATGCAAGGCTAGCCTCTGCCGGAATTCCTGGTCATATCTCCAACAGGCAGCACCTCCGTAAATTTTGTAGGCGCCGAAGATCTGGTCGAGAGAAGGCCTGCAGCCAATTTCCAAAAGTTTTTGCCCCCTTTGGCTCTTTTTCTTTCTTCGTCTATCGGTCGATAGACTGTCTATGGATATTAGGGGCCAAATATCGACATATTCAGCTTTAACTGTTTTTTATTTTACCTCCTCAGATAAATGGGAGCCTAATGGTGCCAACCCACAGAAAAAGGCCTCTTTGAATGCCTCCGCATTCGTTGCTGTGTGCGCAGGCGGGAGTGTGGATGCCCTACCTGGAGTTGTAATGGGGGGTGTCTGCCCTTACCGCTGGTACCCCTGCTTTAGTGAACCATTCGCCTTCGTTTTGCGGGCCCCCTCCGCTGCTCCTCCCCACGCCCCCTGCACATGTTGACTCACGGTTAGGCGTATCACTCTTTGTTGTCCACAGTGCCGGCAGGGCTGGTGCCTGTTGGTGCCCTTGCTGCCTCCTGGGGTTGCTGACCTGTGGGCATGCCTTGAGTGCCTCCTGCGATGTACCCTATAAGGCGGGAGTGAGCTGGAAGAATCCGAGCTGGTATATCTCATTTTTTTAGCTTGGGGATGTGTAGGGGAAAGGCTGGGGTTATATCTGGAAGGGGGTTGGGACCTCCTTGTTGGCCTACCAACTTGCCTTGTGGCTGGCCTACCTGTCCTTGCCCCTTCCTCTGGTGCCTCTTGAGCAGTTTGCCTTGGGGGTACATTGACCCTCAGCAGTTGCCTCAGCCAGGCAGGACCCTCCTTCTCCATCCTCTTCTAGGACCTGCTTTTGTAGTTGGTCCAATCCTGCTTCCTTCCTTTACTTTGCCTTTTACTGTACTTAAAAGCACGTTCTGGGCAAGTTGTAACTCTAATTGGCGCCCGCCCGCCCATCCGCGTTGTGGGCAAGTGCCTCCCTAGACTAACAGAACTCAGCTTATACATTAGTCGCCTATGGGGGACACAGAGCTCCCAGACAGTCTATATATATATACAATTGAGTGAGAGGGATGCACTTTTAAGGTTCGTACACACGTGCGATTGCGTGTCCCGACCCGCAACGCATGATGTGTACAAATGTTCGTTTCGGCTGATAATCAACCTGTGTATGGGCGCTTTATCGGCCGAGATGGCTGGTCGTTCAGAGATCCGCCTGGTCGGGCAACGTTCCACGAATGAACGTCTCCCAATAAAGTGCCTGATTATCGTCCCGAAACGAATGTTCGTACACATCGTGGTGCACATAGAATCAGCATTTCGACTCTTGCCGGTGCATCCTTCGTGCTTTCACTTGCTGGGCTGCTTCTTTCGGGATCGATTCTTTGTGGATATGAGCCTCCCCATGGGGTGCTCAATCTCTTGTTACTAAGAGGTTTTTGCATCCTTTCTGGGATGGGTGGTGGGAAAGGTCTCCCGCCAGGCTTCCCTACTGCACTACCTGGACACTTTTCCTTTCATCGCCCTGGCGGATTCCCCTAGTTGCTGTCATCTATTGATGACCTTCCAACACCATGGTATTTCGATTGCCACAAGACAAATTGGCCATGCTCAATCAGCTAGTGGACAGGGTAATTGGCCAAAAAGATTACCCTCAAGCAGATGCAGTCGCTCCTTGGTCACTTAGTGTTTGCTAGCCGCGTGTTGCCAATGGGCAGGGCATTCTGTAGACAATTATCTCTGTCCGTAAAGGGTATCCAGTCCCCATACCATTTTATTCGGCTCTCCAAGGGTATGGAAGATGATTTAAGAGTTTGGCAGCACCCCGAGGTATCAAGTGATTGGCTGGAGCTATACACGGAGGCTGCGGGTAGTTGCGGCATGGGCGCCTTTTTCCAGGGTAGTTGGTGCGCTGAAAAGTGGTCTTCTTCTTGGATTAGAGCGACCTAACTCACAACATCACCCTCCTCGAAATTTCCCCCATATACCTATCGGTGACTATCTGGGGGGAGCGATTTCCAGATCGTAGAATCGTCTTCTGGTGCGATAACCAGAGTGTAGTCCACGTGATAAACCACCAAACGTCCTCCTCACCCACGGTATTGCGAATCTTTCGCCTGTTGGTTTTGCGGTGTCTCCAACTTTTCAAAGCCAGGTATGGCCAGGGGTGTCTCTTTAATGAGGCAATATGAGAAAAATGCTCAGGGCAGCAGACAGGCGGCAGACAGAGCTCACTTTAATTTATTTATTTTTTAAGGAAAGTGGCAGGCAGAGCAGAAGGAAAATAAACCTAGCACTAGTAGTACACGGGGCGGCATTCAAAAGTTTGGCTCAGGTGGCAAAACCCCTAGAGACACCCCTGGGTATGGCTTAGCTGGTTAGCCGTAGCAGAGGGACAAGAGGGCATAAGAACACAGGAGGTTAGGTTACAAGCCACACAGGCCTATCTATCAAGGTTAGGTCAGTTGCTACAGGTCCTGCCTACCGTTTGTTACTCACAGTACCAAAATTCCCTATTCGGTATTTCATTTGCCCATGCTTTCTATGGCGCAACTGGTTTCCCCTTCAAAGACCCACCCCGGAGGCCTAGCTTACGAGGACATCCTATTAACCTCTCATACCTTACTACTTCGCATCCGCCGTTCTAAAACCGACAAGGTAGGAAAAGGAAAGTCCATATCCCTACATCGCCTAGGGGGCCCACTATGCCCTGTTTCTCTGTTAACACAGTTTTTGGAATAACGGGGATCCTTACCTGGTCCATTACTGCTCCACGCAGACGGATCTTCCCTGTCATGCTTCCAATTTAACTCCATTTTTAAATCATGCTTAAGAGCCCTGTCTTTACCTGCCTCCGCCTTTGGGACCCATTCATTTAGGATTGGCGCTGCCACGGAGGCTGCCCGTCTGGGCCTATCGGAGGAGGCAGTTAAACGCATTGGCAGGTGGAAGTCCACCCGCTATAAAAGCTATGTCAGGCCTCACCTACTCTAATACACCAACAGCCCCCCCAAAATAAACTCTAAGACCATCTTAAATCGGACCCTCATAATTCTTCTTTCCCCAGCAGGTCTTCCCCCAGCTACTATGTGGATATTGGGACATTCCCATGTTTATTGGGCAGCAAAACGCGCCTCGGTCCGTCCTTATGGTAGACAATTGAACATATCACCTTCACTGTGTAAGGTACGTTGGAGGGTATACGGGGCATGGTTTGGTCCCAAGTGCTACCGGAGGTTTGTCGGCTAAGATCCATAGGAGTAGGTCCCACTGTTCTAAGCTGGCCATTGAACGCTGCCGAAGGAAGCTTAATATGACTGTTTGGGCATTTGTTAGGCGTATGGGGGGTGTCGCCATTAGGCATAGGGAACTAGAGGGGGATAATCTCTCCCTGGGACTCTTGGGGTTCAAATTCAACCGAGGGCAGTTGAATTCTCGATGGGGGTTCATCGGGTACAGGTTGCTGGTAAATGATACGGTGTTGGTGAGTTACTCCCGAACTGTAGCCTGAGACTCCTGTAATGGTGCGGCAATTCGTGCCGGCGGCCTCTGTAGTGCAGCTGCAGGCATACAGTGTTTGAATGATTGTTATTAATAAAGCTGCGGCCTTTTATCTTCCATATCTGCCTCTTGACCCTTTATTACGGGGAATATATCAGGTGAGGAAGCGGAGGCTCCGGTTATATTCTCAGGTTAAGTCTTAGGTCATATCCCTGGGTGGGTCAGCAGCCATGTTACTTTTCTTTTTACAATAAAGAGAAGCATTCTATGTATTTACATGGAGAGGAATAGGTAATATTGAGGCGGCAGTATAACCTCGTTCATTAATCCCCCCTTAAATAGTACATTGAGCCTCATTTACCCAGAAACGCAAATTGCTCCCGGCAAATGTGACTTTCGTTATATTTAATATTGGATTTGCGCCTGGTGGTAAATCCCAAAAGGAATTTTACCCCAGCGCCACTTTAAGACCCACCATTAGCTGGAGTTAAAAGTGGTGCAAATCCTTTATGCAATGCATCGCTCTGGGTTGCACTGGAGTTAGTGGAGTTAAACTTGCACTAATCTATTTAATATAAGTTAGCACAATTTTAACCCCTATTTTTAGCACAGCTCACGTGGGTAAATCAGGCCCATTATGTACTGCGGGACTGATTGATTCTCGGCTACTGAACACTCTATATCGTGAGCGAATTGAGCCTTGATTGACAGTGGGCAGGAGTGTGAATAGAATATTTAGGAGAGAGCTGTCCGTTCCCTCTATTTATTAACATTGTAATGGTTACGAAGACAGCATTGAATTCCAGTCGATTACAGACATCTGCTGGCATATGGGCTGCTTAAAGGAGCAGTAACTGTTCTGTATAATGTATAGGGAAACTGTAACTCTCTCTCTGCTGTTAAAGGGCAAGTTTAACCTCCAAACTAAAATCTGTATCACAATATTTACCCGGAATACCTGAATATCACTCTCTAAACATGAGGGATCAGTAAATATCGATACCGTCATAAATAACTGATTGGCACTGATACCACACGGTGTGATAATGTTTATAAATGTACAATACCACGCGGTGTGATAATGTTTATATATACCAATGCCAGCTGTAATAGTTATATCATGGGAACACCCCTTTGTCAATTCTTATTTCTGATTTGAGTGATACCAGACATGGCCACTAGATGGCAGTGTGTACTGAAACATTTTTTAATTAGATTTCATTTAATTAGAATCATTGCATAAAAAGTAATTTGACCCACAGTCCAAATGATTATTATTATGAAATATTATAAATCTGCTGTGTAGTAATTTTTAGTATTTTACTGTGCACCCTCTGCCCTCCCCATATTCCTGGAAAGTGGCACGATCCATCAGAAAGTATCCCTGGCCCAACAAAAATTGTGGGAGATGCCATAGTGGTTTCCTGTGCATCTCACCATTACAGCGCTCTTGCAGGATCTGATATTGCACTTTATAAAGACCCTCACCATATGTATTAATACCAGTAATGATTATTATTATCCAATGAACTTGCCATTGCCACAGGCTAGGGGGCAGTTCCACAGTCTCCCAGTATATGAAAAGTTATTTCTTTACCCAATAGTAACAGACGACACTGTGATTGGGGGACACTGTATCGTGTTTATTCCATAACGAGCACAAAGCAGCAAAACAAATATACACAATAGACAGACCGCAGGGCAGCGATGCAGGGAATGGGTCAGAGTTTCAGGAGGTGATTACTTTACACGTTGAGTTTTGGTTTAATGTTCTCTTCGTACCATCTCTCCACCTCGCTCCTGATTGGTTCAATCTGACTCTTGGTGTGTTGGATGTATCCCCTGTGTAGGAAAGAGAATGAGCCAGTCATATAAAGGCAAAGTAACCTTCAAAATATCAATAATATTGCGAAAGGACTCTGGGGTTTATTATAATGACTTATCTTCCCTTTAATGTAAAAAAAGAAAACCCAGACATAAAGGCTAGAATTTATTATGCAAAGAAGAATATGTACTAGAGGACTTAACACAACTCGAATTGGTATTGCCAGAAGAATTTATTAACACACGACATGTGTCTTTGCATGACTAGATGTGTTTGAGCAGAACACCAGAGGTTCACACCAAAGGCAGCTGGAAAGGTGGATTTTGACTTATCATTGTGCTAGAACTTATTAATGGGTGGGAGTTGCCATATTGTTTCCCTTAGACAGTACAGTATGAGGGTATATATATTGTATGTAACAAACTCCTTCTTGTATATTTATACATATGGGTGGGGCTGCCATATTGTTCCCTTAGACAGTACAGTATGAGGGTATAGCTTATTATTGATGTACAGAAATCCTTCTCTGTATATTTATACATATGGGTGGGAGCTGCCATATTGTTTCCCTTAGACAGTACAGTATGAGGGTATAGCTTATTGTGTGTACAGAACATTCCTTCTCTGTATATTTATACAATGGGTGGGAGTGCCATATTGTTTCCCTAGACAGTACAGTATGAGGGTATAGCTTATTGTGTGTACAGAACATTCCTTCTCTGTATATTATACATATGGGTGGGAGCTGCCATAGTGTTCCCTTAGACAGTACAGTATGAGGGTATAGCTTATTGTGTACAGAACATTCCTTTCTGTATATTTATACATATGGGTGGGAGCTGCAGTGTTCACTTAGGACAGTACAGTATGAGGGTATAGATTATTGTATGTACAGAACATTCCTTCTCTGTATATTTATACATATGGGTGGGAACTGCCATATTGTTTCCCTTAGACAGTACAGTATGAGGGTATAGCTTATGGCTGTGATATGCTATTGGGATTTTCCAGGTACATAATTGCCACAGATTCTTGTACAAGTCATTCTGAATTGAGAAAGCCAGTCGGATGACTAGCGAAACGTCTTCAAGAACTAAACTTCAAGTCCGTTGATCTAATTGAATATAACAGATATATAACAATATGTTATTTCCCAAATCTTATTTATAGGGAAAGCAATACATTTTAGTGTTATATTACATTTCTTAGTGACCCCAGAATAAAATGTTAAACAGCTTAAAGGACAACTAGAGCCATTTTATATTTATATGTGGAGAAAAATTCCCTGGGAATAAAAATATTAGTGGATAGACAAGAAACTTTGGGCAGCACAGCTGTGGAGAAGCCCAACAATGAACCACTACAGTGAAGGGGCCCCACAGTGGGACTGAAGGCCGGGAGGGGCCAAGCCTTGGGACTGAAGGCTGTGATAGGGGCCACACATGAAATGGGCGCGGTGGGTGAGACACACAATGGGCACGAAGGTGGTGGAGCCGCCAATGGGACAGGTGGTAGGAGACCACACAATGGGACGGAGGTGGTGGGAGGAGCCTCAAAATGGGACAGGAGGTGGTGGAGGAGCCGCACAATGGGACAGGAGGTGGTGGGAGGAGCCCACATGGGACAGGAGTGGTGGGACCGCACAATGGGACAGGAGTGTGGAAGAGCTGCGCAATGGGACAGGAGTTGTGTGAGGAGCTGCACAATGGGACAGGAGGTGTGGAGGACTGCACAATGGACAGGAGGTGGTGGGAGGAGCCACAAAACATTACAGGGGGTGGGGAGGAGGCCAACAAAACATTACAGGGGTAGTGGGAGGGCCACAAAAGTTACAGGTGGTGGTGGGAGGAGCCACGAAAGTACAGGATGTGGGAGAGCCACAAATGTTACAGGGTGGTGGGAGGCCACACAATGACAGGAGGTGGTGGGAGCACAAAATGTTACGAGTGGTGGGAGGAGCCACAAAATGTTACGGGGGGGTGGTGGGAGACCACACATGTTACAGGAGGTGGTGGGAGGAGCCACACAATGGGACAGAGGTGGTTGGAGGAGCCACACAATGGACAGGAGTGGTGGGAGGAGCCACACATGGGACATGAGGGTGGTGGAGGAGCCACCAACTGGGACAGGAGTGTGGAGAGCCACAAAAGTTACAGAGGTGGGAGGACCACAAAAGTTACGGTGGTGGTGGGAGGAGCCACAAAATGTTACGGAGGTGGTGGGAGGAGAGGCACATGGGACAGGAGGTGGGTGGGAGTGCCACAAAATGTTACAGGAGGTGGTGGGAGGAGCCACACACTGATAGACATGTGACCATTGACCAATCAGTGTCAGGGGTGGACTACACGGGGCTCTGTTATAGAAATCTCCTATTTATAAAGGGCCCAATGAAGACACAATGACACGTTGAAGGTGTTAGGGCCCCATTGTGCCCACGTCCGGAAGTTCAGTGCCCGGGAACCATTTCCTACTGCACCTTGATCAGTGCCTGGTATTCCTCCTTTAACCTCTGCACCCCACAGCTCCTTGTCCCGGGGACTCGCTCCAGTTTTCAGCAGCGGAACTCCGACACTACCCGGCGCGTCGCTTCATCCACCATATTGGAAACAGGAATCCCGGAAACGGAAGTGCGTCACTCCCCCGTCATTCCCCGGCCGCCATATTAACTGTGGGCAAAACCCGGTTATATACCCATTAAATATATAGTCATTCAGTTATTATTTACTCCTTATTTTATTTTACAAAGTTATTATTTTTATTTTGAATTTTATTATTTTTGATTTAATTATTAATTATGTCTTTATTATTAACAAAGTTATTATTTTATTTACTTTTTTTTTTTTTTAATTATAAGTTATTTATTTTCTCTTATTATTTACAGTTTATTATTTTTATTTATTTTTTTATTTTTAATTATTATTTATTTATTATTATTTAACAAGTTATTATTTGTATTTAATTTATTTAATTTTTATTTTATTTATATTGTTATTATTATTTTTTATTTTGTTGTTTATTTTTTTATTTTTTTTATCGTGTTTATTATTTATTTATTTTTATTATCTAATTGTTTATTTTTATTTGTTTTATTATTTATAAATTTAGTTATTTCCCAGGGGCGGGTCATTGGTCTGAAGATTATTGATATGTTTAGTTCCCCTTTATTTCAGACTTTGTCAGCCCATTTCACGGAATAGAATTTCAATATCGGGCCCTCTGGGCTATAAGGAAAATGGTGTAAAGATTTAGGGCTGCTGTTTTTGGGTGCGTTGCAATTGCGATTTGCGTTCCGCATTTTTAATCGCAATCGCATGCGTTTTTCCTATACCTAATGAAAAAACGCACGCGCAAAGGCAACGAAATCGCACATGAAAACGCATGCGTTTCCATGTGCGATTGCGTTTTGCTGCAGTGTGGCCGCGCCCTTACTATTGGATTAAAGGGGAATTAACTTAATAACCACCCCCATCCCATTTAAGTACTACAGTAAAATGCTGTTTTGTAAATGTAATTTCCGTTCCGTCTCCTTTAGCCCATTCACCTTAATAGACGCTTGGCCCACCTATGGTAACTGGGGGATCAAGACATAGGTAAGTATAATTTGAATACAGCTGTTTTTCCATTGGTTAGAAATTTACAGGGTTATTCAATCAAAGTTCTTATCCTTAAAATGGTGCTAATTTGACCCACCATTAGATCTTACTTTTAAATGTATATAAGATCTGATTGTTTGGGCAAAATTCACCATTTTAAGATAAGCGGGAGATTCAATAAAGTTCTATCGTTTAAAATGGTGCTAATTTTGCCCCAACCAAGGAGAACTTATTTAACATTTGAAAGCTCATCTGATTGGTTGGGGCAAAATTAGTGTTTGAAAACAGATACAAACTGACGTAGTGGGAACGAGCCCCTCACCCTCATTTTCCCTATTGATTGGGGGGTTTGCCCCACCGTATTCTCCCAATCCCATAACTGACCATCATCGTGAAGATATTAGTAATTCTGTAAGGTGACATCTAATGGGGGATTTTATCAAACTTTAAGGGTAAGTTGTCATTCACTTTTATTAAAGGGCATGTCTAGCCAAAAATAAGTAACGCTGGTCAGCTTATATACCCCCCAAAGTGGACTTTCGTTTTAACCTTTCCTTACTCCGATGCTCCCCTGCTATGTAACACTTACTTAACATCACGGATCCCTCGACAGAGTGACAAGTCCACCTTTTGGGGGTAATTAAGCTGAACAGCTTACTTTTTTTTTTGGTGGACTTGCCCTTTAAAACTTTAAATAACTTTACTGTATTCCAAAGAATGAAAGAGCATCCGTGCATTATTTCTATTAACACTTTTCCACTCTAATATCGGTTTCTTCTACTACCTTGTCCATCTCTGAGGGTAAGCCTGAATACAGCCCTTATATATTCTACATCCCATCTACTATAGGAACCCCTGGGTATACATGTATGTAGAACATCTAGATATATTCCAGAATGTCACCTTTAACTGGGCCAATCGTTTTTTCAAGCGACAGGTGTACGCCTATTTTTTGCATGAGAAACTAAGAGTGGAAATTATAAAACCATGAGGAGGGAAGAATCCCACCGTATCCATGGCTGTTGGAAAGGCTGTTTTAGCGCTGTCATTAGCCTTATCCAAGAGTCAGTAGCTTAGAACTTACCTCTGGATGCAAGGCTAGCCTCTGCCGGAATTCCTGGTCATATCTCCAACGGCAGACCTCCGTAAATTTTGTAGGCCGCCAAGATCTGGTCGAGAGAAGGCCTGCAGCCAATTTCCAAAAGTTTTTGCCCCCTTTGGCTCTTTTTCTTCTTCGTCTACGGTCGATAGACTGTCTATGGATATTAGGGCCCAATATCGACATATTCAGCTTTAACTGTTTTTTATTTTACCTCCTCAGATAAATGGGAGCCTAATGGTGCCAACCACAGAAAAAGGGCCTCTTTGAATGCCTCCGCATTCGTTGCTGTGTGCGCAGGCGGGAGTGTGGATGCCCTACCTGGAGTTGTAATGGGGGGTGTCTGCCCTTACCGCTGGTACCCCTGCTTTAGTGAACCATTCGCCTTCGTTTTGCGGGCCCCCTCCGCTGCTCCTCCCCACGCCCCCTGCACATGTTGACTCACGGTTAGGCGTATCACTCTTTTTTGTCCACAGTGCCGGCAGGGCTGGTCCTGTTGGTGCCCTTGCTGCCTCCTGGGGTTGCTGACCTGTGGGCATGCCTTGAGTGCCTCCTGCGATGTACCCTATAAGGCGGGAGTGAGCTGGAAGAATCCGAGCTGGTATATCTCATTTTTTTAGCTTGGGATGTGTAGGGAAAGGCTGGGGTTTATATCTGGAAGGGGGTTGGGACCTCCTTGTTGGCCTACCAACTTGCCTTGTGGCTGGCCTACCTGTCCTTGCCCCTTCCTCTGGTGCCTCTTGAGCAGTTTGCCTTGGGGTACATTGACCCTCAGCAGTTGCCTCAGCCAGGCAGGACCCTCCTTCTCCCATCCTCTTCTAGGACCTGCTTTTGTAGTTGGTCCAATCCTGCTTCCTTCCTTTACTTTGCCTTTTACTGTACTTAAAAGCACGTTCTGGGCAAGTTGTAACTCTAATTGGCGCCCGCCCGCCCTCCCGTTGTGGGCAAGTGCCCTCCCTAGACTAACAGAACTCAGCTTATACATTAGTCGCCTATGGGGACACAGAGCTCCCGACAGTCTATATATATATCAATTGAGTGAGAGGGATGCACTTTTAAGGTTCGTACACACGTGCGTTGCGTGTCCCGACCCGCAACCATGATGTGTACAAATGTTCGTTTCGGCTGATAATCAACCTGTGTATGGGCGCTTTAATCGGCCGAGATGGCTGGTCGTTCAGAGATCCGCCTGGTCGGGCAACGTTCCACGAATGAACGTCTCCCAATAAAGTGCCTGATTAATCGTCCCGAAACGAATGTTCGTACACATCGTGGTGCACATAAATCAGCATTTCGACTCTTGCCGGTGCATCCTTCGTGCTTTCACTTGCTGGGCTGCTTCTTTTCGGTCGATTCTTTGTGGATATGAGCCCCTCCCCATGGGGTGCTCAATCTCTTGTTACTAAGAGTTTTTTGCATCCTTTCTGGGATGGGTGGTGGGAAAGGTCTCCCGCCAGGCTTCCCTACTGCACTACCTGGACACTTTTCCTTTCATCGCCCTGGCGGATTCCCCATTTGCTGTCATCTATTGATGACCTTCCAACACCATGGTATTTCGATTGCCACAAGACAAATTGGCCATGCTCAATCAGCTAGTGGACAGGGTAATTGGCCAAAAGATTACCCTCAAGCAGATGCAGTCGCTCCTTGGTCACTTGTGTTTGCTAGCCGCGGTGTTGCCAATGGGCAGGCATTCTGTAGACAATTATCTCTGTCCGTAAGGGGTATCCAGTCCCCATACCATTTTATTCGGCTCTCCAAGGTATGGAAGATGATTTAAGAGTTTGGCAGCACCCCGAGGTATCAAGTGATTTGGCTGGAGCTATACACGGAGGCTGCGGGTAGTTTGCGGCATGGGCGCCTTTTTCCAGGGTAGTTGGTGCGCTGAAAAGTGGTCTTCTTCTGGATTAGAGCGACCTAACTCACAACATCACCCTCCTCGAAATTTCCCCCATATACCTATCGGTGACTATCTGGGGGGAGCGATTTCCAGATCGTAGAATCGTCTTCTGGTGCGATAACCAGAGTGTAGTCCACGTGATAAACCACCAACGTCCTCCTCACCCACGGTATTGCGAATCTTTCGCCTGTTGGTTTTTGCGGTGTCTCCAACTTTTCAAAGCCAGGTATGGCCAGGGTGTCTCTTTAATGAGGCAATATGAGAAAAATGCTCAGGGCAGCAGACAGGCGGCAGACAGAGCTCACTTTAATTTATTTATTTTTTAAGGAAAGTGGCAGGCAGAGCAGAAGGAAATAAACCTAGCACAGTAGTACACGGGGCGGCATTCAAAAGTTTGGCTCAGGTGGCAAAACCCCTAGAGCAACCCCTGGGTATGGCTTAGCTGGTTAGCCGTAGCAGAGGGACAAGAGGGCATAGAACACAGGTTTAGGTTACAAGCCACACAGGCCTATCTATCAAGGTTATGGTCAGTTGCTACAGGTCCTGCCTACCGTTTGTTCTCCACAGTACCAAAATTCCCTATTCGGTATTTCATTTGCCCATGCTTTCTATGGCGCAACTGGTTTCCCCCTTCAAAGACCACCCCCGGAGGCCTAGCTTACGAGGACATCCTATTAACCTCTCATACCTTACTACTTCGCTCCTCCGCCGTTCTAAACCACAAGGTAGGAAAAGGAAAGTCCATATCCCTACATCGCCTAGGGGGCCCACTATGCCCTGTTTCTCTGTTAACACAGTTTTTTGGAATAACGGGGATCCTTACCTGGTCCATTACTGCTCCACGCAGCACGGATCTTCCCTGTCATGCTTCCAATTTAACTCCCATTTTTAAATCATGCTTAAGAGCCCTGTCTTTACCTGCCTCCCCGCCTTTGGACCCATTCATTTAGGATTGGCGCTGCCACGGAGGCTGCCCGTCTGGGCCTATCGGAGGAGGCATTAAACGCATTGGCAGGTGGAAGTCCACCCGCTATAAAAGCTATGTCGGCCTCACCTACTCTAATACCCCAACAGCCCCCCCCAAAATAAACTCTAAGACCATCTTAATCGGACCCTCATAATTCTTCTTTCCCCAGCAGTTCTTCCCCCAGCTACTATGTGGATATTGGGACATTCCCATGTTTATTGGGCAAAAACGCGCCTCGTCCGTCCTTATGGTAACAATTGAACATATCACCTTCACTGTGTAGGTACGTTGGAGGGTATACGGGCATGGTTTGGTCCCAAGTGCTACCGAGTTTGTCGGCTAAGATCCATAGGAGTAGGTCCCACTGTTTCTAAGCTGGCCCATTGAACGCTGCCGAAGGAAGCTTAATATAGACTGTTTGGGCATTTGTTTAGGCGTATGGGGGGTGTCGCCATTAGGCATAGGGAACTAGAGGGGGATAATCTCTCCCTGGGACTCTTGGGGTTCAAATTCAACCGAGGGCAGTTTGAATTCCTCGATGGGGGTTCAATCGGTACAGGTGTGCTGGTAAATGATACGGTGTTGGTGAGTTACTCCCGAACTGTAGCCTGAGACTCCTGTAATGGTGCGGCAATTCGTGCCGGCGGCCTCTGTAGTGCAGCTGCAGGCATACAGTGTTTGAATGATTGTTATTAATAAAGCTGCGGCCTTTTATATCTTCCATATCTGGCCTCTTGACCCTTTATTTTACGGGGAATATATCAGGTGAGGAAGCGAGGCTCCGGTTATATTCTCAGGTTAAGTCTTAGGTCATATCCCTGGGTGGGTCAGCACCATGTTACTTTTCTTTTTTACAATAAAGAGAAGCATCTATGTTTTACATGGAGAGGATAGGTAATATTGAGGCGGCAGTATAACCTCGTTCATTAATCCCCCCTTAAATAGTACATTGAGCCTCATTTACCCAAACGCAAATTGCTCCCGGGCAAATGTGACTTTCGTTATATTTAATATTGGATTTGCGCCTGGTGGTAAATCCCAAAAGAATTTTACCCCAGCGCCACTTTACGCAGATAACTGGAACTTTAAGAAGAAGAAGATACACAGCCCTACGCTCCGCAGCCTAATACGCCTATCCAACAGACCCATCCTTTCCGTTACTCCCGCACTCCCAGCCCACTCACAGTCCGAAAGACGACAAGAGCTCTTCTCTGCTCTTTCCCCGCCTCTCCCTCCCGCAAGTTCCTCCTCCGCCGCCCCTCCCTCCCCCTCCTCCCTCCTCCTGCCCGGACTCCGCTCCGACCCGCGCTCACCCCCTCTCACACTCCTCCGTCCCCTCCCTCCTCCTTCCTGCCCGCCGCCGCGCGGCCGCCGCCCTCCCGCCGCCTCCTTTCCGCTTCCCCCCTCCCTCGATCCGAACCGTCCGCTCTCCCGCCCCGCTTCGCCCCGTCCGCCGTCCGCCCTCTTCGGACGGCCAGACGCCCAGCCTTCCGCTCCCTCCCATCCCGCGCCGCTCCTCCCGCCGACTGGCCCGCGTCGGCCGCGTCCTCCCTCGTCCGCCGCCCCGTCCGTCCGACGTCCGCGCGCCGGCCGCCTCCCGCCTCCTCCTCTCCTTTTCCTTTTCCGCCCGCGCCGCCCGCCGCCTCCGCCACGCCGCCTTCCTGTCTCCGGTCGCCAGCCGACCATCCGCCCGCCCCGCCCGCCGAGCCCCTGCAAGTTCCGCCCGCCGCCGTCCGCGCCGGACCAGCCTCTTCCCGCCTCCGCCGCCGCCGGAGCTTCCGCGCTCTTCGCCTTCAGCCGATCACTGCCGCCGACGCCGCGCGGCCTCCGGCCCCGCTCCGCCGCTCCCCCCGCCCGCCGCGCCGCCTCCGCCGCCGCCCTCCACGCCGCCTCCCTCCTCCGCCTCCACTTTCCTCCTCCTTTCCCTCCCTCCCCTCCTTTCCCTCCCTCCCAACCAACCCTCTCCTTCCTCCTCCCTCTCCTCCTCCTCCTCTCCCTCTCCCGCCTCTTCCGCCTTTCCCTTCCTCTCCCATCCTCCTTTCCCTTCCTCCGCCCCTCTGCTCCCCTCTCCTCCTACATCCTTTCCTCCTCCTTCCTCCCCCTCCCCACCTGTCTTTCATCCCTTCCTCTCTCCTCCTGCTACGCGTATCCACCAACCCTGCAGGACCTTCCTTCCTCCTCATCCCTTCCCCTCCTCTCCTCCCTCGCCTCCTGGCCCTCTCCTCCTCTCCTCTTAACTTGTCTCACCTTCTTCTTCAGTCTCCTCGCCCTCCGACTCTCCCTCTCCTCCTCTTCCTCCCTTCCTCTTAGGGACCCACCGATTGTGGAGTTTAAATGGGTGCAAATCCTTATGCAATGCATCGCTCTGGGTTGCACTGGAGTTAGTGGAGTTAAACTTGCACTAATCTATTTAATATAAGTTAGCACAAATTTTAACCCCTATTTTTAGCCAGCTCACGTGGTAAAATCAGGCCCATTATGTACTGCGGGACTGATTGATTCTCGGCTACTGAACACTCTACTATCGTGAGCGAATTGAGCCTTGATTGACAGTGGGCAGGATGTGAATAGAATAGTTAGGAGAGAGCTGTCCGTTCCCTCTATTTATTAACATTGTAATGTTACGAAGACAGCATTGAATTCCAGTCGATTACAGACATCCTGCTGGCATATGGGCTGCTTAAAGGAGCCAGTAACTGTTCTGTATAATGTTAGGGAAAACTGTAAACTCTCTCTCTGCTGTTAAAGGGCAAGTTTAACCCCAACTAAAATCTGTATCACAATATTTACCCGGAATACCTGAATATCACTCTCTAAACATGAGGGTAGTCAGTTAAATATCGATACGTCATAAATAACTGTTGGCACTGATACCACACGGTGTGATAAGTTTGTTAAAATGTATACATACCACGCGGGGTGTGATAATGTTTAATATATAACCAATGCCAGCTGTAATAGTTATATCATGGGAACACCCCTTTGTCAATTCTTATTTCTGATTTGAGTGATACCATAACATGGCCACTAGATGGCAGTGTGTACTGAAACATTTTTAATTAGATTTCATTAATTAGAATCATTGCATAAAAAATAATTTGACCCACAGTCCAAATGATTATTATTATGAAATATTATAAATCTGCTTGTAGTAATTTGTTAGTTTTACTGTGCACCCTCTGCCCTCCCCATATTCCTGGAAAGTGGCACGATCCATCAGAAAGTATCCCTGGCCCAACAAAAATTGTGGGAGATGCCATAGTGGTTTCCTGTGCATCTCACCATTACAGCGCTCTTGCCGATCTGATATTGCACTTTATAAGACCCTCACCATATGTATTAATACCAGTAATGATTATTAATCCAATGAATTGCCATTGCCACAGGCTAGGGGGCAGTTCCACAGTCTCCCAGTATATGAAAAGTTATTTCTTTACCCAATAGTAACAGACGACACTGTGATTGGGGGACACTGTATCGTGTTTATTCCATAACGAGCACAAAGCAGCAAAACAAATATAACACATAGACAGACCGCAGGGCAGCGATGCAGGGAATGGGTCAGAGTTTCAGGAGGTGTATTACTTTACACGTTGAGTTTTGGTTTAATGTTCTCTTCGTACCATCTCTCCACCTCGCTCCTGATTGGTTCAATCTGACTCTTGGTGTGTTGGATGTTTCCCCTGTGTAGGAAAGAGAATGAGCCAGTCATATAAAGGCAAAGTAACCTTCAAAATATCAATAATATTGCGAAAAGGACTCTGGGGTTTATTATAATGACTTATCTTCCCTTTAATTAAGTAAAAAAAGAAACCCAGACATAAAGGCTAGAATTTATTTGCAAAGAAGAATATGTACTAGAGGACTTACACAACTCGAATTGGTATTGGCCAGAAGAATTTATTAACACACACGACATGTGTCTTTGCATGACTAGATGTGTTTGAGCAGAAACCAGAGGTTCACACCAAAGGCAGCTGGAAAGGTGGATTTTGACTTATCATTGTGGCTAGAACTTATTAATGGGTGGGAGTTTGCCATATTGTTTCCCCTTAGACAGGTACAGTTATGAGGGTATAGATTATTGTATGACAGAACATTCCTTCTCTTTATATTTACAATGGGTGGGAGCTGCCATATTGTTTCCTTAGACAGTACAGTTGAGGGTATAGCTTATTGTATGTACAGAACATCCCTGCTCCAGTCCTTCGGGGAAATGCTCAAAAGCAGCACCCAGGAATGGGCAGACAAGATCCAATGGGGAGTGGCAATCCGCAGCTGAGTAAGTTCATAACTGCTTATACTTTATTGCCTAAGGAAACACTATGGCAGCTCCCACCTATACCTTCATACCTTCATAGATATACAGAGAAGGAATGTTCTGTTACACACAATAATCTATACCCTCATACTGTACTGTCTAAGGGAAACAATATGGCAGCTCCCACCCATATGTATAAATATACAGAGAAGGAATGTTCTGTCATCAATAAGCTATACCCCTCATACTGTACTGTCTAAGGGAAACACATGGCAGCTCCCACCCATATGTATAAATATACAGAGAAGGAATGTTCTGTACACACAATAAGCTATACCTCTCACTGTACTGTCTAAGGAAACACTATGGCAGCTCCCACCCTATGTATAAATATACAGAGAAGGAATGTTCTGTACATACAATAAGCTATACCCTCATACTTTACTGTCTAAGGGAAACAATATGCGCAGCTCCACCCATATGTATAAATATACAGAGAGGAATGTTCTGTACACACAATAAGCTATACCCTCATACTGTACTGTCTAAGGGAACACTATGGCAGCTCCCACCCATATGTATAAATAACAGAGAAGGAATGTTCTGTACACACAATAAGCTATACCCATACTGTACTTGTCAAGGGAACACTATGGAGCTCCACCCCATATGTATAAATATACAGAGAAGGAATGTTCTGTACACACAATAAGCTATACCCTCATACTGTACTGTCTAAGGGAAACACTATGCAGCTCCCACCCATATTAATAAATATACAGAAAGGAATGTTCTGTACTCACAATAGCTATACCCTCATACTGTACTGTCTAAGGGAAACAATATGGCAGCTCCTACCCATATGTATAAATATAAATATACAGAGAAGGAATGTTCTGTACATACAATAATCTATACCCTCATACTGTACTGTCTAAGGGAAACAATAGGCACTCCCACCCATAGTTATAAATATAAATATACAGAGAAGGAATGTTCTGAACAACAATAGCTATACCCTCATACTGTACTGTCTAAGGAAACAATATGGCAGCTCCCACCCATATGAATAAATATAAATATACAGAGAGAATGTTCTGTACAACACATAAGCTATACCCTCATACGTACTGTCTAAGGGAAACAATATGGCAGCTCCCACCCATATGTATAAATAAAATATACAGAGAAGGAATGTTCTGTACACACAATAAGCTATACCCTCCACTGTACTGTCTAAGTGAACACATGGCAGCTCCCACCCATATGTATAAATATACAGAAAGGAATGTTCTGTACACAATAAGCTTTACCCTCATACTGTACTGTCTAAGGGAAACACTATGGCAGCTCCCACCCATATGTATAATATACAGAGAAGGAATGTTCTGTACACACAATAAGCTATACCCTCATACTGTATGTCTAGGGAAACAATATGGCACTCCCACCCATGTGTATAAATATACAGAGAAGGAATGTTCTGTACACACAATAAGCTATACCCTCATACTGTACTGTCTAAGGGAAACAATATGGCAGCTCCCACCCATATGTATAAATATACAGAGAAGGATGTTCTGTACATCAATAAAAGCTATACCCTCATACTGTACTGTCTAAGGGAACAATATGGCAGTTCCCACCCATATGTATAAATATACAGAGAAGGAAGTTCTGTACATACAATATATATACCCTCATACTGTACTGTCTAAGGGAAACAATATGCAACTCCCACCCATTAATAAGTTCTAGCACAATGATAAGTCAAAATCCACCTTTCCAGCTGCCTTTGGTGTGAACCTCTGGTGTTCTGCTCAAACACATCTAGTCATGCAAAGACACTGTCGTGTGTTAATAAATTCTTCTGGCAATACCAATTCGGTTGTGTTAAGTCCTCTAGTACATATTCTTCTTTGCATAATAAATTCTAGCCTTTATGTCTGGGTTTTCTTTTTTTACATTAAAGGGAAGATAAGTCATTATAATAAACCCCAGAGTCTTTCGCAATATTATTGATATTTTGAGTTACTTTGCCTTTATATGACTGGCTCATTCTCTTTCCTACACAGGGGATACATCCAACACACCAAGAGTCAGATTGAACCAATCAGGAGCGAGGTGGAGAGATGGTACGAAGAGAACTTAAACCAAACTCAACGTGTAAAGTAATCACCTCATCCTGAAACTCTGACCCATTCCCTGCATCGCTGCCCTGCGGTCTGTCTATTGTGTATATTTGTTTTGCTGCTTTGTGCTCGTTATGGAATAACACGATACAGTGTCCCCCAATCACAGTGTCGTCTGTTACTATTGGGTAAAGAAATAACTTTTCATATACTGGGAGACTGTGGAACTGCCCCCTAGGCAGTTTGGTGAATTCGTCCATGTTGGGGACTTGCCTCTTTACAACTCCGGCTAGAAAAATAAAATTGACAGAAATTTAAAGTGACGTTTCCTACAGTCCATTGAAAGGAGAATAGGGGGGTATAACAGAATTAAGCTCCTTATACCAACTATCAAAACAACCAATCACTAAATGGTTTTACCTTCCATGCCACTGATGGCGATGATCAGGACAGCCAATGCCAAGACCTTCATGATTCTGGTGATATTTCTCCGAGCGCAAGAAAATCTGCAAGGAAACATGGGAAACACGTGTCACGTGGCTTTACACACACTAGTAAAGGTGAAATGAAATGGCTGGGATTCCTGTTACCCGCTGGGTGTTAATTAATGATACTTTATATATAACAGAACATTGTATAGAAAGTAATCTGTCTAATATGGGGGCAGTCTGTATATTGAATAGTTTATCTCAGCTTTTCTCTATTTATAATGCGTTTATATTTTTGCGTTTGCGCTTGCATATTTTACATTGAACACGCGGCAACGCACCGAAAACGCGCCTTTCGAGTGCGTTGCGATTTGCGTTCCGCATTTTAAATCGCAATCGCATGCGTTTTTTGTATACTTAATGAAAAAACGCATGTGCAAAAACGCGTTGCAGTGTGGCCGTGCCATAAATCTGGGGAAATTTTTTTTATTACAGTCTCTTATCTACATAACACGGTGACTGTAATAGAGGGGGGTATACACTAGGGGGCTATGCAATACTTACTTCCGTTGCACCTCACCTGCCCGAGTTCCCGCGATGCAAAAACCCCTGTGCGAGATTTTGTACATCGCGGGATCTCTGCCAGGTAAGTGCGCCAGCTAACGCCTCCCATTCAGTGGCGTAAAGTTTCACGCGACATAGTAGCGCAAAACTTTACTATGTGTGATTATTGTACATACATATACAGACAGATAGACGGATGGACAGACATATATATATATATATATATAGAAAGAGATAAATAAAGTCCTATGAGAAGCAGGACCAATAACCATTAGGAAACACTAGTGTCTGTATTAACCATTAGGAAACACTAGTTTCTGTGTCAGAAAACCCACAGGACATATTAACCATTAGGGAACACTAGTGTCTGTGTCAGATCACCCACTGGACCTATTAACCATTAGGAAACACTAGTGTCTGTGTCAGATCACCCACTGGACCTATTAGCCATTAGGAAAAACTAGTGTCTGTGTCAGATCACCCACTGGACCTATTAACCATTAGGGGACACTAGTGTCTGTGTCAGATCACCCACTGGACCTATTAACCATTAGGAAACACTAGTGTCTGTGTCAGATCACCCACTGGACCCATTAACCATTAGGAAACACTAGTGCCTGTGCCAGATCACCCACTGGACCTATTAATCATAAGGGAACACTAGTGTCTGTGTCAGATCACCCACAGCACCTATTAACCATTAGGGAACACTAGTGTCTGTGCCAGATCACCCACAGTACATATTAACTATTAGGGAACACTAGTGTCTGAGTCAGATCACCCACAGCACCTATTAACCATTAGGGAACACTAGTGTCTGTGTCAGATCACCCACAGGGCCTATTAACCATTAGGGAACACTAGTGTCCGTGTCAGATCAACCACAGGGCATATTAACCATTAGGGGTCAGCTCTGACTACAAGGAAAATGTGCAGAAAGCTTTTAATTGGCTTGCTGACTTGAGTATTTATTGAGCATGCCCAGACGGCTACAATAATACCCACTGGGTAAAACAAAGTTACAATAACCAATAAAAGCTGATTGAATTGTTTATACACAGTGCAGAGCCTTTTGTAACAAAGATGTGGTTATTCTTTAAAATACTATAACCCCCCCTCTAATAAAATATTCATTCATATAAATACATACCACTCAAATACACGTAGAGAACATTTAACTATTGCTTGGCCATTAAGTACGAAATTCATAATAACTGTAATTATCTGACACACATACAATGACCTTACCTGTCGGATTGCAGTCAGGATCCCTATGAATAAACCTCTCTGGGGAATCGCCCTTATATCCCAAAAATCTATGGGAAAACTCCGCCCTCTGCACTCAGTCATTGGCTCCCTCGCTGCTGACAAGACAGTGCTTACCTGGCTGGGGTTAAAGGTCTGTGTTCTGTCCAGTCCACAGATTGTTTATCAGAAGTTTTTTTCCTTATGTCCATAAAAGTTTATTTTACTGTGGGTGACGTTAAGCGTCCCCTAAATCCCAATCGAGATTTTACATGTTTTCCAGAAAAATGTACAAAATGATTTGATTTTCATTTCCTTGTATTTGAACTGACTTTATATTTTCCTTTCTCCGTTATAAATTGATCAGATGACACCATTTGTAACAGAGAAATATATATTTATAGAAAACCTAATTCCTATATCCCATGTGTTTAAAGCAGAAGTGAATATAAAAAAAGGGGGGAAACTGTTAAAAAAGTAAAGTACCTGGTGGTAAGATGGGTAATTCCGACATCCCAATATTGCCAGTGAGGGGCGCCAGTATAAAGGTGCTTCATCACTATCTTTAATACAGGAAAGTCCAAGACACTAACCTGGCAGATGAAAACTGTACGTGTTGCCGCTCCTTAACTAAATGAAATAAGGAGTTAGACCTGCTGCACATCTATCTAAATCTTAATTTATAAACCCGCTGTATCTGGAAGTTCCAATATTGCAGGTTGTTGTAACATTACAGCCAGGGACGCCTCTCTAATGAGGCAAGGTGAAGCACATTACAGAGCAGCACACTGTAGGGAGGCAGTAGTTTTGAAGAAATAAAAAAAAAATTCTGGCATCATGTGCCTGGGGCCCAGATGCCAGGGGCCTCAAAAATGCTGTTTGTTTTTTTTGGGAGGTACTGTCACTTTAAATAGCAGGTGAAGCCGTGACAATGTTGGGCATTGTCCCTGGACGGTAGAAACATTTCTGTTGCGGGGGATGGGTGGGTGGATGGGGGGGTCTGTTTTCCTGGTGATTTCTGTTACCACGTTGATTTGCTTTAAGTCCTTTCACAGGATGGAGACAGATTAATTTAAGTCGGCTAATTTTGTATCCAAACTGCAGGATTTGAATTAGAATTGTTACAACTAAAGATCCGTTGACCCTAATTCTAATGGGTCACTAAGGGTCAAAAGTAGAAAATTAACCCTTTAAAGACCAGAGTCTACCTTCCTTGGGTTAAGTGCCACTCACAGCTGGAATGCAGTTCCATCATTATATAGAGTGATCATATCTGCCTGCATAGTCAAGCCCCTCCATTCCCCTTATTAATTTAGTTGCCCTTCTCTGAACTGCCTCAATTTCCAAGATGTCCCTTTTGTATATGGGATTCCAAAACTGCACCGCATATTCCAAATGAGGCCTTACCAGTGCCTTGTAAAGAGGAAGAATAATATCTTTCTCCCTTGAATCTATTCCCCTCTTTATACAAGACAATATCTTGCTAGCTCTAGCTGTTGCTACCTGGCATTGTTTGCTACAGCTAAGTCTGTTATCTACCAGAACCCCCCAAATCTTTTTCCATTACAGATGCACTTAACACAGAGTTATTTATGGTGTAGGGGGCACAGGGATTATTAAATCTCAAATGCATCACCTTCCATTTATCAACATTGAATCCCATCTGCCATTCTGAGTTGAGTTAAAGAAGGAAACTAGTGGAATGTTCCTATTTCCCAGGGACTGGAGTCTCCAGTCTGTTAGTCTAGTGAGTAGTATTACCTGTACAGCACATCCAGTCAGTTACAATTAGTTAATTGCATCTTTACCTACCCCAGGGAGAGGAAGGTAATTCCAGTTATTGTTTGCAGACGCTTTAATTTTCTATGTGATAAACTGTAGGAATAGCAAGGTACAACACTGTTATTCACATGGTTATTGGTAGGAACAAAGTATAGAATACTCAATATATAATACACAGTATATAATACTCTATATATAATACACAGTATATAATACTCTATATATAATACACAGTATATAATACTCAATATATAATACACAGTATACAATACATAGTGTATACTCAAAATATACACAATATATAATACACAGTATTAATACTCAATATATAATACACAGTGTAATACTCAATGTATAATACACATATATATGTTCAATATATATTAAACAGTGCATAATACTCAATATATTATATACAGTATATAATACTCAATATACACAGTATATAATACTCAATATATAATACAAGTATCTAATACTCAATATATAATACACAATATACAATACTCAATATATAACATAAAATACCAAATTTCACACAGGAGATTCAATAAAAGTTCTTATCGTTTAAAATGGTGCTAATTTTGCCCCAACCAATCAGATCTTATTTAACATTTGAAAGCTAACATCTGATTGGTTGGGGCAAAATAAGCACCATTTTAAACGATAAGAACTTTTATTGTAACCTTGACAGTATATAATACTCAATATAAAACACAGTGTATAATACTCATAATGTAATACACAGTATATTATACTCAATATAACACCGTATATAATACTCCATATACAATACACAGTATATAATACTCAATATATAATACACAGTACATAATACACAGTATATAATACTCAATATAATACACAGTATATAATACACAGTAATAATACACAGTACATAAGTTCAATATATAATACACTGTATATAATACACAGTACATAATACACAGTATATAATACTCAATATATAATACACAGCATATAATACACAGTATATAATACTCAATATATAATACACAGTATATAATACACAAATTATATAAACATGTACAGTATCTATAAAACAGTATATATACACAGTATATAATACAATAATAAACTAAATATAATAATACACTAATATTAATACACATTATATGTACACATAGTAAAAGTATATAATACACAGTATATAATACTCAATATATAATACACAGTACATAATACACAGTATATAATACTCAATATATAATACACAGTATATAGTACACATATTACACACTATTAATACACAGTATATAGTAGACATAGTACACAGTATATAGTACATGGTATATATACATAGTACACAAGTATATAATACTCAATATTAATGCACAGTATATAGTACACTGTATAAAATACATAGTATATAGTGCACAGTATATAGTACACATAGAACACACTATTAGTACACAGTATACAAACAGTTATAGCAGACAGTACACAGTATATAGTATACAGTAAATAGTATATAATACTCAAATATAGTACACAGGATATAGTACACAGTATACAAACACAGTTTAAAAGACAGACATAGTACACAGTAAATAGTATATAATACTCAATATATAATACACAGTATATAGTACACATAGTATTTAGTACACAATGTATACTATACAGTATATAATACACAGTATGTAATACACAGTATATAATACACAGTATATAATACACAGTATATAGTACACAGTATATAGTACACAATGATACATATACAGTATATAATACACAGTATATAATCACAGTATATAGTACACAGTATATAGTACACAGTATATAGTACACAGTATTAGTACACAATGATACTATACAGTATATAATACACAGTATATAATACACAGTATCTAATACACAGTATATAATACACAGTATATAATACACAGTATATAGTACACAGTATATAGTACACAATGTATACTATACAGTATATAATACACAGTATGTAATACACAGTATATAATACACAGTATATAGTACACAGTATATAGTACACAGTATATAGTACACAATGTATACTATACAGTATATAATACACAGTATATAATACACAGTATATAGTACACAGTATATAGTACACAATGTATACTATACAGTATATAATACACAGTATATAATACACAGTATCTAATACACAGTATATAATACACAGTATATAGTACACAGTATATAGTACACAGTATATAGTACACAATGTATACTATACAGTATATAATACACAGTATATAGTACACAATGTATACTATACAGTATATAATACACAGTATATAGTACACATAGTGCACAGTATATAATACACAGTAAAGAGTACACAGTGTATAATGCACAGTGTATAGTACCAGGTACCCCACCCCTCCCGCATCTCCCGGGAGTCTCCCTCATTCTGGGAGGGTCTCCCACACACCCACGAGACAACCCCAGACTCCCGGACTTGAGAAGAGACTCCCTGGACTTCATCTGGAGGGTTCAGATGTAGCAAGAGCAGAGGCAGCTGATTTTAGTAATGAAACATGAAATGACTTAGATGGAGGTAAGGCCACTTTGTAGGTTACTCTACTCATTTTCTGGAGAATAGGATATGGACCGATGAACGGAGAGAAAGCTTGCGAGTGGAGACCCAGATCACCAGGAGAGAAGTCCGGTTCCTGGGATCGATGTTTGTCTGCAAATCGTTTTGACGGGAAGAAGCCTTCTTGAGATTTTGTTGTACCTGGCGCCAGATAGTGGACATGTGTTGAAACCAATAGTATTGAATAGTATTGTTATAGGCAAATTCGGCAAAAGGTAGAACAATCTGAAACAAAACAACGAAGATATTGTTCTAGTGATTGGTTGGTTCTCTCTGTCTGCCCATTAGAATGGGGATGGAAGGAGGAAGAATAAGACAGAGAGATACCCAATAAAAAGAGCGCCAAAACTGTGCTATAAACTGGACCCCTCTATCTGAGACTCCCTTGGAGTTGAAAAATGTGCCTGATAAATAAAAGAGACAACTCTTTGGCAGAGGGAAGTTTGTTAAGTGGGACAAAGTGGGCCACCTTACTGAAGCCATCAACTACCACCCAAGTAACTGTTGACCCCAGAGAGACAGGCAGGCTGACTATAAAACCCATGGAGATCTGGGAACATGGAGTGGTAGGCACAGACAGGGGCATTCAAGTACCATAAGGAGAATTCTAGACATCTACAAACTACACAGGCTTTAACATAAGCTTGAGCATCTCTGGACTTAGAAGGCCACCACACATAACGGGACAGAAGATCCCAGGTCTTTTTCTCCCCTGGACGCCCAGATAACTTAAAGTCATGGAACTGCTGAATGACCTGAAAACGGAGATTAGGAGGAACAAACAAACAGTTAGAAGGTTTACCAGGAGGAACATCGGACTGGAAAGGACTTAAAAGATTAGGAAACAGCTGAGAAGTAGACAAGGCATTCAGAAAACAAGAAGGAGGAAGAATGGGTTCAGAAGGTGAGACAAGGTGTCCGTCTTTACATTTTTAGAAGCTGGTCTGATTCTAAAGAGAAAAGAGCCCAATGTGCCTGTCTAGAGTTTAACCTCTTGGCACTCTCGATATACTCGAGGTTCTTGTGGTCAGTATAGACCGTGACTGGGTGAAGTGCCCCCTCTAGCCAATGTCTCCACTATTCAAAGGCTACCTTCACAGCTAAGAGCTCCCTGTTCTTTGTCAAGTTGGTCAAAAGGCCACTAGGGTGGAAACTTTTTAATAAATCTCCTATAAAAGTTGGCGAATCCCAAAAATCTCTGCAGGGCTTTCCTTGGGTTCATCATTTGAAATAATGAACCCAAGGAAAGGAACCTGCTGCAGGTCAAATGAGCACTTTTCCAGCTTGGAAAATAGATGGTTTTCTCTAAGCTTTTCCAGCTTGGACCAGCTTCACATGGAGACGATGTTGCTCTAGAGAAGAAGAAAAGATCAGAATATCATCAAGACATACGATGACAAATTTGCCTAGGAACTCACGAAGAACATCATTGATAAAATCCTGGAAGACTGCCGGGGTATTACACAGGCCAAAGGGCATGACAAGGTATTCGTAATGTCCGTCCTTGGTATTAAAGGCAGTCTTCCATTCATCCCCTTGCCGTATTCCAATCAAATTATAGGCACCTCTTAGATCTTCAAATCGAAGATCTTCAAACCGAAGGTTCCCCCCTAAGGGGCAGCACGGTGGCTCAGTGGTTAGTACGGTGGCTCAGTGGTTAGACTGATACCTTGCAGCGCTGAGGTCCTGAGTTCGATTCCACCCTTGGACACATCTGCAAGGAGTTTGTATGTTCTCCCCGTGCTTGTGTGGGTTTCCCCCACAATCATAAAGACATACTGATATGATGTATGTGTACATAAAGTGATTAGATTGTAAGCTCTTCGGGTCAGGGCCTGATGTGAATTGAGTAAATACTTGTAAAGCGCTGCGGAATATGTAGCGCTATATAAGAAATAAAATACATACACAAAGAAAAAACCCACCCCAGCAGGTGAGGTGGAAGGCCGAATCAACCCTTTCTCCAGGTTTTCCTTAATATACTCCCTCATAGCCAGAGTCTCAGGACCAGTAATTTTATACAGATGTCCCCATGGGGGCATCATACCAGGCAAAAGATCTAAGGGGCAATTGTATGACCGGTGAGGAGGGAGTTTATTGGCGGCCTGCTGGCCAATCTAAGATTGGGATATTTTTACGAAACCAGGGTTACCCTAAGGTAACCGGGTTAGATGGAATATCTAGGAGGAAGAATGTTAAAACCTCAGGATAACCCGACTCAACCTGGATAGTAATCTCTGGTGTCATAGATACAGGACTGCTGGAAAGAAGGGGGGTATCATTAATGGCCAACACTTGGGGTTAGGAAGTGGTTTGGGTGGAATACCAATGGACGTGGCCAGAGTACGGTCCATGAAATTTCCAGCCGCTCCACTATGGAAAAAGGCCTGGGAATGGAAAACGCTAGAACCTCAAAAATGTTTAACAGCTAACAAAATTTTATTAGACTGGACATTAGGAGGAATTATCTGATCGCCTAGGGAGCCCTCCTCTAACTTGCCTAGGCGCTGAAGTTTCCTACCTTCCTGGACCCCTCTTTAGGACATAGGAAAGCAAAGTGACCTGCCATGAGAGTCCTTCCTGCCACCTTCTGTTCTTTTCCACCAGAGAAAGCTTGGACATACCCAATTGCATGGGTTCCTCTGGGGAAGATGGAGAGAGAACAGAAGGAGTCAGTGATGACCTAGAAGGCCTTGAGGAACCATTAATCTCTCTTGAGAACTTTCCCTGAACCTACGGTTAACGCCATAGATTTGTCAAGGGACTCAGTAGTCCTTTATGGACCGGACGATCGGCCGTGGTTTTCTGACCTGTCCAATCGTATGTCCGTCCGGTTCGGTCATCAGTCGATCGGACTGAAATACTGCATGGTGTGTTCCAGCCTTTACGCTACATGACAACGCACCGGAATGAACACGCGTGATTCCGTCTTGATAGTGAACAATTGCACTGCAATCCGCCGATCTTGCGTTATTGGATGACATGTGATTGTGCACATTGTAATCACACGCACTCCGGTTAGCGGATCAAAGCGCAATGCAGCCCACCTAGTTGGACAGGTTAACTGATTGGCTGCTGTGGCGTAGCCCTAAGTGATAGTGTGAGATTTGCAGTTCAACATCAGCCTAGTCGTTTAAAGGCCCAGTGTACCAGCAATACATATCTGCTTTGATGTTGATCTCATTGTTCTGTTATATCAGTGTCTATCGGGGGGTCAGAGTCCAGTCCAGCAAGACCAATAAACGGGATCTCTGTCCCTTTCCACGCTGGGGCCCTTGCAGGTGAATCTGATCAGACGGATTATCAGGGACAGTCACAAGGTTCGAAGATCCCAGGGACATGGGCCCCTAACCTTTACCTATGTCCCTTTTAAATGAAAATCTCTTTCTTTTCTCTGGTCTTGAAACTAGAAATAATCTAATAAAGTCATTAAAAATCCCCCAATAGGGTTTGTTCCTTCTCTCTAAAATCTTTCTGATTGGCTGCTTCCAATTAACGGAGAATGACATTTAAAATCTTGTGTTTTGGGGTTACACTAGGCAGCATTTCGGCTCCCAGACTGGACCAGCACCAGGTAGAATACCATGAGGTACGATGGGATCGTAAATCTATGAACGCGTTATCGGAGATTTACGATAAAGTTAATACAGTAACGTAAAGTAGTAGTACAATAGCGCTATGGTATTGTATAGGCGATCATACTACATGGGAAATAGTGATACCTCAACTTTACTAATATCGCCCTTTGACTGGCAGCCCATATACAGTAAAGACCCCCCATACAGAGTAAAGACCCCCCATATAGAGTAAAGACCCACCCATATAGAGTAAATACCCCCCATTTACAGTAAAGACCCCCCATATAGAGTAAAGACCCCCATATAGAGTCAAGACCCCCCCATATAAAGTTAAGCACCCATATAGAGTAAAGAACCCTCATATAGAGTAAAGAGCCCCATATAGAGTAAAGACCCACCCATATAGAGTAAATACCCCCCATTTACAGTCAAGACCCCCCATATAGAGTAAAGACCCCCCCATTTACAGTAAAGACCCCCATATAGAGTAAAGACCCCCCATTTACAGTAAAGACCCCCATTACAGTAAAAAAACCCCATATAGAGTAAAGACCCCCCCATTTACAGTAAAGACCCCCATATAGAGTTAAGACCCCCATATAGAGTCAAGACCCCCCATATAAAATTAAGCCCCCATATAGAGTAAAGACCCCCCATATAGAGTTAAGACCCCACATATAGATTAAAGACCCCCATATAGAGTTAAGACCCCCCATATAGAGTAAGACCCTCCATATAGAGTTTAAGACCCCCAATAAAGTAAATACCCCCCATATAGAGTAAGACCACCATATAGAGTAAAGACCCCATATAAGTCAAGACCCCCCATATAAAGTTAAGCCCCATATAGAGTAAAGACCCTCATAAGAGTAAAGAACCCATATAGAGTAAAGACCCCCCATATAGAGTTAAGACCCCACATATAGAGTAAAGACCCCCATATAGAGTTAAGACCCCCCATATAGAGTAAAGACCCCCTATGAGTTAAGACCCCAAATAAAGTAAATACCCCCCCATATAAAGTAAAGACCCCCCATATAGAGTAAAGACCCCATATAGAGTAAAGACCCCCCATATAGAGTAAGGACCCCCCATATAGAGTTAAGACCCCCATATACAGTGCCGTATAAAGGATACAGGATGTGGGTGTCCTAAGTCTCTGTCGGTTACTGGGATCAGGTCTATAGAATGAAATTATTCTCTTTATTTCTACCTTTATTTTGTATATCTGTAACCCACCCAATTAGATTGTCAGCTCTGTGGGACAGGGAATCATGTGCGTTATCACATGCGATTGTGAGCACGATTCTTGTAAGTTTTGCGTTTGCGCGTGCGATTTTGCCGTTTTCTGTTATGGAAGTGCAGGCGTTAACACACCAAAAATGGTGAACACAGGCGTTACCAAAATGGAAACATATGTGCAATCGCCTGTGCTCGGAAATCCCCCGATTTCCATTAAACAAAATCGCATGCGCAATCGTGAGACCAAAACGTGTAAAAAACACGTAAGTGTGGCCTAGCCCACAACGTATATTTATATTTGCTGGAAGGCTATTCCCTGTATCTATCCCCTTTGGGTAAAGTAACCCTTCCTTATGTTGCCTTTCATCCTTCCTCCCCATTCCCTTTACAGTATTAGTCCTACCACCCCTGCTGGAAGGCTGTTCCCTGTATCTATCCCTTTGGGTAACGTAACCCTTCCTTATGGTCCCTTTCATCCTTCACCCCAATCCCTTTACTGTATTAGTCCTATCACCCCTGCTGGAAGGCTGTTCCCTGTATCTATCCCCTTTGGGTAAAGTAAACCTTCCTTATGTTCCCTTTCATCCTTCCTCCCCAATGGTGTTAAACTATTAAAGGGAAGTGTTGGAGGTATGTGTTTCTATAAGTGTAACTATTAAAGGGGAATGTTGGAGGGTATGTGTTTCTATAAGTTGCTACACTATTAAAGGGGATCATGTTGTAGGGTCATGGTGTTTCTAAAGTGTAACTATTAAAGGGGAGTATGGTTTGTTCTATGGACGCGGTATGTGTTTTCTATTAAGTGTACATTAAAGGGGAATGTTTGGAGGGTATGTGTTTCTATAAGTGTACAACTATATATAGAAAATGTTGGAGGGATGTGTTCTCATAAGTGGTAACTATTAAAGGGGAATGTTGGGGGTATGTGTTTCTAGAAGTGTAACTATTAAAGAAGGCGACATGTGCGAGTGTATGTGTTTTCTTAAGTGTAACACTTTTAAAGGGGGAAGTTGTGTGTAGGGTTTTATAAGTGTTTCTTAGTGTAACTATTAAAGGGGAATGTTGTAGGGTATGTGTTTTATAAGTGATACTATTAAGGGGAAGTTGGAGGGTATTGTGCTATAAGTGTAACTCTTTAAAGGGGAATGTTGGGGGTATGTGTTCTATAAGTTGTCAACTATAAAGGGCATGTGGAGGGTTAGTTGTTCTATACGTGTAACTATTAAAGGGGAATGTTGGAGGTATTGTTTCTACTAAGTGTAACTATTAAAGGGAATGTGTGAGGTGTATGGTTTCTATAAGTGTACTATTAAAGGGGAATGTTTGGAGGGTATGTGTTCTCTAAGTGTAACTATTAAAGGAGAGTGTTGGGGGGTTCATGTGACTATAATGTAACTATTAAAGGGAATGTTGGAGGGTATGTGTATAAGTGTAACTATTAAAGGGGAATTTGGAGGGTATGTGTTTCTATAGTGTAACTATTAAAGGGGAATGTTGAGGGTATGGTGTTTTCTATAATCGCTGTAACTGATTGTAATTGGGGAATATTGGAGGGTATGCCACCCCCTTCTCATTAGCAGTAACCCTATTTTTAAAGGGGAATGTTGGTTAGGGTTATGGTGTTTTTTTTATAAGTGTACCATTTAAAGGGGAATATTGGAGGGATGCATTTAACTATGTCCAACTATAAGGGAAAATTGGAGGATCTTTTGTGGTTCTATACGGTCACTATTAAAGGGCGAGGACCTGTCCTGGTACGGGTATGTGTTTCTATAAGTGTACATTAAAGTGGGAGTTGTCTCGGGGGCCGTTGCGGCGCGTATGTGGTAATCCCTATACAGTTTGTACACCTATGAAAGGGTAACTGTTGGAGCGGTATCGTGTGTAACTCTAACCGTACTAATAGTTGTTACAGACTAATATACTAATAGTTTTTACAGACTAATATACTAATATACTAATAGTTGTTACAGACTAATATACTAATATACTAATAGTTGTTACAGACTAATATACTAATAGTTGTTACAGACTAATATACTAATATACTAATATACTAATAGTTGTTACACACTAATATACTAATAGTTGTTACAGACTAATATACTAATAGTTTTTACAGACTAATATACTAATATACTAATAGTTGTTACAGACTTATATACTAATATACTAATAGTTGTTACAGACTAATATACTAATATACTAATAGTTGTTACAGACCTTACTCACCTCCTCACTGTCTGTTGATTCCAGGTTCTGCATTTTATTTTACTTTCTCTCATTGCTCTGACATAAAGGGACGCACCAAATCTCCTCCCCCTGGTGTTATTATCTTTATAACCTACCCCTGTAGTGGATTTCTATGGGAGAATCTGTAAGATTATAGCCTTATAATCTCCCAGTTCCAGGAGGAGAAGGAAACCAGAAGCCACAAAGTGGTAGGTTATAATAAATAATGCACCCCAACTGTAAATTATAAGGATATTAGAAGTCACCTTGGAGTTCCGTGCCCTGTATAAAAGGTAATCATACTGCCGCCTTGTACTTTTATATGGTCACGGAACTCTTCATTGATCTCTAATATCCTAATGGGGCGCATTATCCACTATATAATCTACAGTAAGGTGACAGTAAACTCTACAGGGTGCAAATAATATCCTTATAATTGACATGCTACTGTAACTACATAAGTGTGAGATTATAAAGATAATAAAAAGTCAACAGGGGTACTAAGCTCCTCCCTCCTGTCCCCTACATAAATGTCAGTCCAAGCAGGCACTCCCTGTCTGTGGATGTGCATTTATATAGTCACAAAACTGAATTCTAATATTCTTATAATTTAGATACATTATCCACTATATATTTTAATTTTACTGCCATTGAGTTGTTCCACTTGTCAATCAATCAAAACATTGGCTTTTTAGATCATTAGATTATTGCATGGGCTTAAACAATTAGCCAATCAACAACATAGAAAGGTTTAAACAAGAAGCCAATCAACAACATAGATTATTGCCTGGGATTAAACAAATAGCCAATCAACAACATAGATTATTGCCTGGGATTAAACAAATAGCCAATCAACAACATAGATTATAGTAAACAATGAATACAAGGGTTCAGTCTGGGATGAAGGGGATTTTCTATGATTGAATTCTGCTTGTACTTAAAGTAGCAGTTTGAAAATTAATTATTATAAAGTTGGGACTGACTTTATTTTTACATTTGCAGTTACTAGGTTTGGCCACTAGTAGGAACTAGTGTTTTATCAAAATGCTAAATAACTTTCCCATAAGGTAAATGTAAGTTTCCCAGGTCTGTGACCCTATGTTAACTGTATAAGGGATACCAGCCAGTAAGTAAGACGCGTTAAGTGCAGGGAACTGCCTGAATGTACAGTATATACCCAAACAGGTCTTGTTATTGCAAGCATGGTCCAATTGAACATTAGAGATGCAGTGACCCCTAGTGGCTAGTCTGAAAATAAATACTTACCCTACATACGGTTCTCAGTTTTTCCAATTCCATAACCAATTTAAATTAAACAAATTATTTATTTTAAACATAAACATGACTTCTCTTGTGTTTTATAAGAAAATTTGTAAGAAAAATTCCCTTTAACAAGTACCCGTCCACCCACTTCACTCCTGGCTGGCAGACAATAACCTGGCAAAACAACATGGATTCCTTTAAGCTATTTCATGCTTACAGCAGCTGAAAATAAGCTTTTCATTACATACATGGTCACCACCATTCCTATACACAACTCTGTCCATGGGATATAAGAAGTAGTTTAACCTGTACCTGTATACTGTACTGTCTAAAGCTGGGGACACACTTTCCGGGTTCTTCAATAAAAGTTCTTATCGTTTAAAATGGTGCTAATTTTGCCCCAACCAATCAGATGTTATGTAACATTTGAAAGCTAACATCTGATTGGTTGAGGCAAAATTAGCACCATTTTAAACGATAAGAACTTTTATTGAATAACCCTGATGGTTCGCTGGGTACAGACAGAGGGCGTCATTCCATCTTTGCAATGGCCGCGCAGGTTTCAGGTTTGAATTTGCGCAGGAACATTTACCTGGAGCTCTGGGTAAATGAGACCAAGAAACTTTCAGATTCTTCCCTTTATTTATTAAAGGTTCCTACATACAGTCCTGAGCATTCTCCCTGTATAGTATATAGATTCAATAAAAGTTCTTATCGTTTAAATATGTGCTAATTTTGCCCCAACCAATCAGATCTTATTTAACATTTGAAAGCTAACATCTGATTGGTTGGGGCAAAATTAGCATCATTTTAAACGATAAGAACTTTAATTTAATCTCCGTATATAAGGGATAGTTAGAAAATTTGGGACTGACACAATTTCCTTCCGAGTTCGACTCCACTGTCCCCCCACAATCATAAAGACATACTGATAGGTTGTATGTGTCCAATAAATGTGCTTAGATTGTAAGCTCTTCGGGGCAGGGCCTGATGTCAATGTATCCATGTAATTGTAAAGCACTACGGAAGATGTTGGCGCTATATAAATCCACAATAATAATAATAATACAGTTAGAAATCATCCAATTGTCAATATATTCAATAACCCAGACTGTTTTCTATAATAACTCCTATAATGTTTGATTAGGTTCCGTGACACTGATGACCTACGACAGGGATGACCAACCTGCAGCTTTCCAGATGTTTGAAAACTACAATTCCCAGTATTCCTCCACTGCAGACGAAACCATGGAATGGTGGGAGTTGTAGTTTTCAAACATCTGGAGAACCGCAGGTTGGACATCCCTGATATAGGGGATATTACAGGATATGTATTTGCATTATAAACATGAATCCCCGGGGACTTTCATACAATGCATGGGAAGGATGGGGGTCTCGTTATCCCAAGGGGGCTTCTGCCATTCTCTACGACCTTTTTATTCCTTTCCTAGGCTGTAATGATTTGTGCTTGTCGGTACAATACACGCTGCCAGTGATATCAAACCAAACGCTTATGTAGACAAAATCCTAATTCCTAGGTCATAGCAAGACAGACACATCACTAAAAATAACTCACATTACCAAGGCAATAGGAATTGGTTTCAGCTTTCAGCGGTTAGACCCAGGGACAGACAATAGGATAATACGTCATGATACAGGACCCGGCAAGACAATCCACCTGTCGCCCTACAGGGATCATTTCATTTAAAGTCTAATATCAACTGTCATCAGAGTCACCGTGCTCTGGGGTTATTCCACCTGGTCCGTGTGTGCGTGAGAATGAAAGTTCTATTTCCCCCTCAGATACAGGAGGATGGATGGAATGTCATCTGGACAACACACTGTTCACCTGGTATTACAGCAGCAACGTAACTGACATAACCCCTTATATTATCAGTGCGACTGCCCCATGGAAACATAATACCAGGGAAAATATCCTAAGGTAATATATAAAATATTATTTATATGGATATAAGTCACTGAGTGGTTCTGTGTCCATATAAAGGTACAAGGACACAGACTGAGTTATACAGGGAACTCTGGGTACCACTTATGTATTATAAGGGATAATGTATCCCTACTGTAAATTATAAGGCTATTAGAAGTCACTGAGTGGTTCTGTGTCCATATAAAGGTACAAGGACACAGACTGAGTTATACAGGGAACTCTGGGTACCACTCATGTATTATAAGGGATAATGTATCCCCTACTGTAAATTATAAGGATATAAGTCACTGAGTGGTTCTGTGTCCATATAAAGGTACAAGGACACAGACTGAGTTATACAGGGAACTCTGGGTACCACTCATGTATTATATGGGATAATGTATCCCTGATTAAATTACAAGGATATTAGAAGTCACAGAGTGGTTCTGTGTCCATATAAAGGTACAAGGACACAGGCTGAGTTATACAGTGGAACTCTGGGTACCACTCATGTATTATAAGGGATAATGTATCCCCTACTGTAAATTATAAGGATATTAGAAGTCACTGATGAGTTCGTGTCCATATAAAGGTACAAGGACACAGACTGAGTTATACAGGGAACTCTGGGTACCACCTGTATTATAAGGGAAATGTACTCCCACTGTAAATATAAAGGATATTAGAGTCACTGAGGAGTTCTGTGTCATATAAAGTACAAGGACAAGACTGAGTTATACAGGAACTCTGGGTACCACTCATTTATTATAAGGGATAATGTATCCCCTACTGTAAATTATAAGGATTTAGAAGTCACTGAGGGGTTCTGTCTATATAAGGTACAAGGACACAGACTGAGTTATACAGGGAACTCTGGGTACCACTCTGTATTATAAGGGTAATGTATCCCCTACTGTAATTATAAGGATATTAGAAGTACTGAGGAGTTCTGTGTCATATAAGGTACAAGGACACAGACTGAGTTATACAGGGAACTCTGGGTACCACTCATGTATTATAAGGATAATGTATCCCCTACTGTAAATTATAAGGATATTAGAAGTCACTGAGGAGTTCTGTGTCATATAAAGGTACAAGGACACAGACTGAGTTATCAGGGAACTCTGGGTACCACTCATGTATATATAAGGATAATGTATCCCCTACTGTAATTATAATTATTAGAAGTCACTGAGGAGTTCTGTGTCTATATAAAGGTACAAGGACACAGACTGATGTTATCAGGGAACTCTGGTCCACTCATGTATTATAAGGATAATGTATCCCCTATGTAAATTATAAGGATATTAGAAGTCACTGAGGAGTTCTGTGCTACATAAAAGGTACAAGGACACAGACTGAGTTTACAGGGAACTCTGGGTACACTCATGTATTATAAGGGATAATGTATCCCCTACTGTAAATTATAAGGATATTAGAAGTCACTGAGGGTTCTGTGTCCATATAAAGGTACAAGGACACAGACTGAGTTATACAGGGAACTCTGGTACCACTATCTGATTATAAGGGATAATGTATCCCTACTGTAAATTATAGGATTTAGAGGTCACTGAGGAGTTCTGTGTCCATATAAAGGTACAAGGCACACGACTGAGTTATACAGGGAACTCTGGTACCACTCATGTATATAAGGGATAATGTATCCCCTACTGTAAATTATAAGGATTTAAGGTCACTGAGGAGTTCTGTGTCATATAAAGGTACAAGGACACAGACTGAGTTATACAGGGAACTCTGGGTACCACTCATGTATTAATAAGGATAATGTATCCCTACTGTAAATTATAAGGTATAGAAGTCACTGAGGAGTTTCTGTGCTATATAAAGGTACAAGAGCACAGACTGAGTTATACAGGGAACTCTGGGTACCACTCATGTATTAAAAGGATAATGTATCCCCTACTGTAAATTATAAGGTATTAGAAGTCACTGAGGAGTTCTGTGTCCTATAAAGGTACAAGGACACAGACTAGTTATACAGGGACTCTGGGTACACTCATGTATTATAGGGATATGTATCCCCTACTGTAAATTATAAGGATATTAGAAGTCACTGAGGGTTCTGTGTCAATATAAAGGTACAGGGACACAGACTGAGTTATACAGCGGAACTCTGGTACCACTCATTGTATTATGGGAAATGTATCCCCTACTGTAAATTATAAGGATATTAGAAGTCACTGAGGGTTCTGTGTCCTATAAAGGTACAAGGACACAGACTGAGTTATACAGGAACTCGGTACCACTCATGTATTATAGGATAATGTATCCCTACTGTAAATTATAAGGATATTAGAAGTCACTGAGGGTTCTGTGTCCATATAAGGTACAAGGACACGACTGAGATATACAGGGAACTCTGGTACCACTCATGTATTATAAGGGATAATGTATCCCTACTGTAAATTATAAGGTATTAGAAGTCACTGAGAGTTCTGTGTCATATAAAGGTACAAGGACACAGACTGAGTTATACAGGGAACTCTGGTACCACTCATGTATTTAAGGGATAATGTATCCTCCTACTGTAAATTATAAGGATATTAGAAGTCACTGAGGGGTTCTGTGCCATATAAAGGTACAAGGACACAGACTGAGTTATACAGGAACTCTGGTACCACTCATGTATTATAAGGGATATGTATCCCTACTGTAATTATAAGGATATTAGAAGTCACTGAGGAGTTCTGTGTCCATATAAAGGTACAAGGACACAGACTGAGTTATACAGAACTCTGGGTACCACTCATGTATTATAAGGGATAATGTACCCCCCTCCTGTAAATTATAAGGATATTAGAAGTCACTGAGGAGTTCTGTGTCTATATAAGGTACAAGGACACAGACTGGTTATACAGGGAACTCTGGGTACCACCCATGTATTATAAGGATAATGTATCCCCTACTGTAAATTAAGGATATTAAAGTCACTGAGGAGTTCTGTGTCCATAAAAGGACAAGGACACAGACTGAGTTATACAGGAACTCTGGGTACCACTCTGTATTATAAGGTATTGTATCCCTACTGTAAATTATAAGGATATAGAAAGAAGTCACTGAGGAGTTCTGTGTCTTATAAGGTACAAGGACACAGACTGAGTTATAACAGGAACTCTGGGTACCACTCTGTATTATAAGATAATGTATCCCCTACTGTAAATTAATAGGTATAGAAGTCACTGAGGAGTTCTGTGTCATATAAAGGTACAAGGACACAGACTGAGTTATACAGGGAACTCTGGGTACACTCATGTATTATAAGGGATAATGTATCCCCTACTGTAAATTATAAGGATATTAGAAGTCACTGAGGGTTTCTGTGCATATAAAGGTACAAGACACAGACTGAGTTATACAGGGAACTCTGGGTACCACTCATGTTTTATAAGGATAATGTATCCCTACTGTAAATTATAAGGATTTAGATCACTGAGGAGTTCTGTGTCCATATAAGGTACAAGGACACAGACTGAGTTATACAGGGAACTCGGTACCACTCATGTATTATAAGGGATAATTGTATCCCTACTGTAAATTATAAGGATATTAGAAGTCATGAGGAGTTCTGTGTCATATAAAGGTCAGGACACAGACTGAGTTTACAGGGAACTCTGGGTACCACTCTGTATATAAGGGATAATGTATCCCTACTGTAAATTATAAGGATATTAAAGTCACTGAGGAGTTCTGTGTCTATATAAAGGTACAAGGACACAGACTGAGTTATACAGGGAACTCTGGGTACCACTCATGTATTATAAGGATAATGTATCCCCTACTGTAAATTATAAGGATATTAGAAGTCACTGAGGGTTTCTGTGTCCATATAGGTACAAGGACACAGACTGAGTTATACAGGGAACTCTGGTACCACTCATGTTATTAAGGATAATGTATCCCCTACTGTAAATTATAAGGATATTAGAAGTCACTGAGGAGTTCTGTGTCCATTAAAGGTACAAGGACACAGACTGAGTTATACAGGGAACTCTGGGTACCACTGTTATAAGGATAATGTATCCCTACTGTAAATATAAGGATATTAGAAGTCACTGAGAGTTCGTGTCTATATAAAGGTACAAGGCACAGACTGGTTATACAGGGAACTCTGGGTACCACCCATGTATTATAGGGATAATGTATCCCCTACTGTAAATTATAAGGATATTAGAAGTCCCTGAGGAGTTCTGTGTCTATTAAAGGTACAAGGACACAGACTGAGTTATACAGGGAACTCTGGGTACCACTCATGTATTATAAGGGATAATGTATCCCCTACTGTAAATTATAAGGATATTAGAAGGCACTGAGGAGTTTCTGTGTCTATAAAGGTAACAAGGACACAGACTAGTTATACAGGAACTCTGGGTACCACTCATGTATTATAAGGGATAATGTATCCCTACTGTAAATTATAAGGATATTAGAAGTCACTGAGGAGTTCTGTGTCATATAAGGTACAAGGAACACAGACTGATTATACAGGAAACTCTGGGTACCACTCTGTATTATAAGGGATAATGTATCCCCTACTGTAAATTATAAGGATATTAGAAGTCACTGAGGAGTTCTGTGTCTATATAAAGGTACAAGGACACAGGCTGAGTTATACAGGGAACTCTGGGTACCACTCATGTATTATAAGGTATATTGTATCCCCTAATGTAAATTATAAGGATATTAGAAGTCACTGAGGAGTTCTGTGTCTATATAAAGGTACAAGGACACAGACTGCGTTATACAGGGAACTCTGGGTACCACTCATGTATTATAAGGGATAATGTATCCCCTACTGTAAATTATAAGGATATTAGAAGTCACTGAGGAGTTCTGTGTCCATATAAAGGTACAAGGACACAGACTGAGTTATACAGGGAACTCTGGGTACCACTCATGTATTATAAGGGATAATGTATCCCCTATTGTAAATTATAAGGATATTAGAAGTCACTGAGGAGTTCTGTGTCTATATAAAGGTACAAGGACACAGACTGAGTTATACAGGAAACTCTGGGTACCACTCATGTATTATAAGGGATAATGCATACCCTACTGTAAATTATAAGGATATTAAAAGTCACTGAGGAGTTTTGTGTCCATATAACGTTACAAGGGCACAGACTGAGTTATACAGGGAACTCTGGGTACCACTCATGTATTATAAGGGATAATGTATCCCCTACTGTAAATTATAAGGATATTAGAAGTCACTGAGTAGTTCTGTGTCCATATAAAGGTACAAGGGCACAGACTGAGTTATACAGGGAACTCTGGGTACCACTCATGTATTATAAGGGATAATGTATCCCTTACTGTAAATTATAAGGATATTAGAAGTCACTGAGTAGTTCTGTGTCCATATAAAGGTACAAGGGCACAGACTGAGTTACACAGGGAACTCTGGGTACCACTCATGTATTATAAGGGATAATGTATCCCCTACTGTATATTATAAGGATATTAGAAGTCACTGAGTTGTTCTGTGTCTATATAAAGGTACAAGGACACAGAGTTATACAGGGAACTCTGGGTACCACTCATGTATTATAAGGGATAATGTATTCCCTACTGTAAATTATAAGGATATTAGAAGTCACTGAGAAGTTCTGTGTCTATATAAAGGTACAAGGACACAGATTGAGTTACACAGGGAACTCTGGGTACCACTCATGTATTATAAGGGATAATGTATCCCCTACTGTATATTATAAGGATATTAGAAGTCACTGAGGAGTTCTGTGTACATATAAAGGTACAAGGACACAGACTGAGTTATACAGGGAACTCTGGGTACCACTCATGTATTATAAGGGATAATGTATCCCCTACTGTAAATTATAAGGATATTAGAAGTCACTGAGGAGTTCTGTGTCTATATAAAGGTACAAGGACACAGACTGGGTTATACAGGGAACTCTGGGTACCACTCATGTATTATAATGAAAATATATCCTGCAAATGATCAGGAAATTTAAAGTCACCAAGGAATTTATTGACTGAATAAAGGTTAAGCTAAGGCCATATTTTATTTCCACAATATTTCCTGCTTGTAGCACATGGATAGAGTTTTTGCAAATTTTCTAAACCAGGAAGAGATCCATTTAAAACGAATACACCCATGAACCCACTCCTATTAAATTAACTCAATTCATAGATATATCCATAAGTAGCAATGGAGCTGCCACACTGCTTATGTGAGTAGATAAAACACTGCTTGCCCAGTTGGAGGTCTTACACACCTTTAGTATATAGAGAAATATATAGAGAAAGAAAGGGAAGCAGTATGGTAGCACCATGGGAATATACATATATAAGGTTAACGAGGGCTGATGTAATAACATGTGAAATAAATGTTTCCTTCTGTCACCCCAGTGTGAATCCCCTGCTAACAGAGTGTGAATCTATTAAAATATTTACTGCTCAACTGTCTGCATCTCTACTGACAAAAAATTTAACAGTTCCCCTTTAAGTAGCTCATAGACTAAAATTATATTGTATCCTTTTATATATTCCTATAATATTACAACCCAAGATCCAACCTGTAGAAAAAACTACAATCCCCAGCATTCTCTGTAAGCTTTGTGCTAATATAGAGTATCATGGAATGCAGCAATAGGTGTGATATGGTAATAACACGTCTTCCCACTACAGAATGCCAGCTCCGTGGGTCAGTGTAATAACATCTTTTTAACACTACTGTTTGTAATGATTTCCATGGGATATGGAGGTTCACACAAACCTTGGTGTTTTTAAGAAGGTATCAATTGTATTGTTCCAATGGGTTAACAAAGTATTATTCTGTACAGCAAATAAAACAAACAGGAAGATCTATAGTTCTCATATTGATACTTATATGTATAAATTGGGGTTGTCAGTTCTCATCTTGATACATTGTAGCAATTGGGGTTGGCAACTTTTCATCTTGATACAGTGTAGCAATTGGGGTTGGCAACTTTTTATCTTGATACAGTGTAGCAATTGGGGTTGGCAACTTTTCATCTTGATACATTGTAGCAATTGGGGTTGGCAACTTTTCATCTTGATACATTGTAGCAATTGGGGTTGGCAACTTTTTATCTTGATACAGTGTAGCAATTGGGGTTGGCAACTTTTTCAACATTTTCATCTTGATACATTGTAGCAATTGGGGTTGGCAAACTTTTTTTGATCTTGATACAGTGTAGCATTGGGGTTGGCAACTTTTTATCTTGATACAGTGTAGCAATTGGGGTTGGCAACTTTTCATCTTGATACATTGTAGCAATTGGGGTTGCAACTTTTTTCTTGATACAGTGTAGCAATTGGGGTTTGGCAACTTTTTCATCTTGATACATTGTAGCAATTGGGGGTTGGCAACTTTTTATCTTGATACATTTTAGCAATTGGGGTGGGGGTGGGGTTGCAACTTTTTATCTTGATACATTGTATTAAACTTAAAATGTATAAAATACATACATACAATACATACATACATACATACATCATACATACTACTACATACATACATGGGACTCCCATCCTCACCTTTATCTTGTGTAAAGCTCTTTTCCTCCTCCAGAATCTGATCCAAACTGTGATCATGGACTTGTTGTAAGTCAGATTCCCAACCAGAATCCGAGTTGCATTCAGTCATAAAGTTCTGGATCCCGGTCATCTGGGATCTGTACACTATCCTTGGACATGGCAGAGCCGGGCACAGTGGCAGCACAGAGATGGCAGTGTCAGGTAAAGGAGAGTTACACAGACAGGGACTTGCCTTGTTCTGCTCTGCAGTTCAATTCCATCTAGAACACTGCCTCTCTGGGACAAGACCATATGGCAGCCCCAGGCCACCAATCAGTTCTACAAGCCAGGCAGGTGCATCAGGAAAGCCCCAGATCTCTGTGATACCTCTGGCTATAAGATCCTAATGCTGATCAAATCTTCACCGTGGGAGGGGGAAGGGGCTTCCTAAATGTGACATGGGTGTGATTGTGGGAGCTGCCCTGTGTATTATATATTTATGGTGTGTATAGATCTGCAGCCACCCACCTCCTATACAGCACTGAATACATACACACCCCCAGACACTCTGGCTGCTCCTGGTCCTAGTTCTGTCAGATTCACACCACTAACTTCCAATTCTGTTATAACATACAAGGAACCTGGTACAACTATCCAACCTGTCATATGGAGACTGAACTGGACCTACAGAGAGAATGGAAACAACTGTCCGATTGGGTGTTTATAACTATAGAGAGGGACAGAGAGAAGGATACACACCGACTGTCCTTTGGGTTTTATAACACTATAGAGAGGGACAGAGAGATGGATACAACCAGACTGTCCTATTGGGTGTTTATAACACTATAGAGAGGGACAGAGAGAATGGATACAACCAGGCTGTCCTATTGGTGTTTATAACACTATAGAGAGGGACAGAGAGAATGGATACAACCAGACTGTCCTATTGGGTGTTTATAACACTATAGAGAGGGACAGGGAGAATGGATACAACCAGACTGTCCTATTGGTGTTTATAACACTATAGAGAGGGACAGAGAGAATGGATACAACCAGACTGTCCTATTGGGTGTTTATAACACTATAGAGAGGGACAGAGGAATTGGATACAACCAGCTGTCCTATTGGTGTTTATAACACTATAGAGAGGGACAGAGATATGGATACAACCAGACTGTCCTATTGGTGTTTATAACACTATAGAGAGGGACAGAGAAATGGATACAACCAGACTGTCTATTGGGTTTTTTATAACACTATAGAGAGGGAAGGAGAATGGATACAACCAGACGACTGCCCTATTGGGTGTTTATAACACTATAAGAGGGACAGAAGAATGGATACACCAGACTGCCCTATTGGGTTTTATAACACTAATAGAGGGACAGAGAGATTGGATACAACCAGACTGTCCTATTGGGTGTTTAAACACTATAGAGAGGGACAGAGAGAAGGATACAACCAGACTGCCCTATTGGGTGTTTATAACACTATGAGAGGACAGAGAGATTGGATACAACCAGACTGTCCTATTGGGTGTTTATAACACTATAGAGAGGGACAGAGAGAATGGATACAACCAGACTGTCCTATTGGGTGTTTATAACACTATAGAGAGGGACATGGAGAATGGATACAACCAGACTGTCCTATTGGGTGTTTATAACCTTAGAAGGGACAGAGAGATGGATAACAACCAGACTGTCCTATTGGGTGTTTATAACACTATAGAGAGGGACAGAGAGATTGGATACAACCAGACTGCCCTATTGGTGTTTATAACACTAAGAGAGGGACAGAGAGATGGATACAACCAGACTGCCCTATTGGGTGTTTATAACACTATGAGAGGACAGAGAGATTGGATACAACCAGACTGCCCTATTGGGTGTTTATAACCTATAAGAGGGGCGAAGAGAATGGATACAACCAGACTGTCCTATGGGTGTTTTATAACACTATGAGAGGGACAGAGATGGATACAACCAGACTGCCCTATTGGGTGTTTATAACACATAGAGAGGGACAGGAGAATGGATACAACCAGACTGCCCTATTGGTGTTTATAACAAGAGAGAGGGACAGAGAGATTGGATCCAACCAGACTGTCATTGGGTGTTATAACACTATAGAGAGGGACGAGATATTGGATACAACCAGATTGTCCTATTGGGTGTTTATAACACTATGAGAGGGACAGAGAGATTGGATACAACCCAGACTGTCCTATTGGGTGTTTATAACACTATAGAGGGGACAGGAGAATGGTACAACCAGACTGTCCTATTGGGTGTTTAAACACTATAGAGAGGGACAGAGAGAATGGATACAACCAGACGGTCCTATTGGGTGTTTAACACTATAGAGAGGGACAGGAGAATGGTACACAACCAGACTGTCCTATGGGTGTTTATAACACTATAGAGAGGGACAGAGAGAATGGATACAACCAGACTGTCCTATTGGGTGTTTATACACTATAGAGAGGGACGATAGATGGATACAACCAGACTGTCCTTTTGTTTTTATAACACTATAGAGAGGGACAGAGAGATGGATACAACCAGACTGTCCTATTGGGTGTTTATAACACTATAGAGAGGGACAGAGAGATTGATACAACCAGCTGTCCTATTGGTGTTTTATACCACTATAGAGAGGGACAGAGAGATTGGATACAACCAGACTGTCCTATTGGGTGTTTATAACACTATAGAGAGGGACAGAGAGATATGGATACACCAGACTGCCTATTGGGTGTTTATAACACTATAGAGAGGGACAGAGAGATTGGATACAACCAGACTGTCCTATTGGGTGTTTATACACTATAGAGAGGACAGAGAATGGAGATACAATCCAGACTTCCTATTGGGTGTTTATAACACTATAGGAGGGACAGAAGATTGGATACAACCAGACTGTCCTATTGGGTGTTTATAACACTATAGAGAGGAACAGAGAGAATGGATACAACCAGACTGTCCTATTGGGTGTTTATCCACTATAGAGAGGGACAGAGAGATTGGATACAACCAGACTGTCCTATTGGGTGTTTATAACACTATAGAGAGGGACAGAGAGATTGGATCAACCAGACTGTCCTATTGGGTGTTTATAACACTATAGAGAGGGACAGAGAGAATTGGATACAACCAGACTGTCCTATTGGGTGTTTATAACACTATAGAGAGGGACAGAGAGATTGGATACAACCAGACTGTCCTATTGGGTGTTTATAACACTATAGAGAGGGACAGAGAGATTGGATACAACCAGACTGTCCTATTGTTTGTTTTAACACTATAGAGAGGGACAGAGAGATTGGATACAACACACTGTCCTATTGGGTGTTTTAACACTATAGAGAGGACAGAAAGAATTGGATACAACCAGACTGTCCTATTGGGTGTTTATAACACTATAGAGAGACAGAGAGATTGGATACAACCAACTGTCCTATTGGTTTATAACACTATAGAGAGGACAGAGAGTAATGGATACAACCAGACTGCCCTATTGGGTGTTAATAACACTATAGAGAGGACAGAGAGATGGATACAACCAGACTGTCCTATTGGGTGTTTATAACACTATAGAGAGGGACAGAGAGAATATATACAACCAGACTGTCCTATTGGGTGTTTATACACTATAGAGAGGGACAGAGAGATTGGTACAACCAGACTTCCTATGGGTGTTTTAACACTATAGAGAGGGACAGAGAGAATGGATACAACCAGACTGCCTATTGGTGTTTTATAACACTATAGAGAGGCAGAGAATGGATACACCCAGTCTGTCCTATGGTGTGTTATAACACATAGAGAGGGACAGAGAGATTGGATACAACCAGACTGTCCTATTGGGTGTTTATAACACTATAGAGAGGGACAGAGAGATTGGATACAACCAGACTGTCCTATTGGGTGTTTATAACACTATAGAGAGGGACAGAGAGAATGGATACAACCAACTGTCCTTTTGGGTGTTATAACACTATAGAGAGGGACAGAGAGAATGGATAAAACCAGACTGTCCTATTGGGTGTTTATAACACTATAGAGAGGGACAGAGAGATGGATACAACCAGACTGTCCATTGGGTTTATAAAACTATATAGAGGGACAGAGAGATTGGATACAACCAACGTCCATTTGGGTGTTATAACACTATGAGAGGGACGAGAAGAATGATACAACCAGACTGTCCCATTGGGTGTTTTATAACACTATGAGAGGACAGAGAAGGATACAACCAGACTGTCCTATTGGGTGTTTATAACACTATAGAGAGGGATAGAGAGATTGGATACAACCAGACTGTCCTATTGGGTGTTTATAACACTATAGAGAGGGACAGAGAGAATGGATACAACCAGACTGTCCTATTGGGTGTTTATAACACTATAAGAGAGGGAAGAGAGATTGGATACAACAGACTGTCCTATTGGGTGTTTTACACTATAGAGAGGACAGAGAGAATGGATACAACCAACTGTCTATTGGGTGTTTATAAACACTATAGAGAGGGACAGAGAGAATGATACAACCAGACTGTCCTATTGGGTGTTTATAACACTATGAGAGGGCACAGAGAGAATGGAACAACCAGACGTCCTATTGGGTGTTTTATAAACACCATAGAGAGGACGAGAGATGAGTACAACCAACTGTCCTATTGGGTTTTTATACACTATAGAGAGGGACAGAGAGAATGGATACAACCAGACTGTCCTATTGGGTGTTTATAACACTATAGAGAGGGACAGAGAGATTGGATACAACCAACTGTCCTATTGGGGTGTTTATAACACTATAGAGAGGGAGAGAGATTGGATACAACCAGACTGTCCCTATGGGTGTTTATAACACTATAGAGAGGGACAGAGAGAATGTATACAACCAACTGCCCTATTGGTGTTTATAACCACTATAGAGAGGGACAAGAGATGGATACACCAGACTGTCCTATTGGTGTTTATAACACTATAGAGAGGGACAAGAGAATGGATACAACCAGACTGTCCTATTGGGTGTTTTATAACACTATAGAGAGGGACAGAGAGAATGGATACAACCAGACTGTCCTATTGGTTTTATAACACTATAGAGAGGGACAGAGAGAATGGATACAACCAGACTGTCCCTATTGGTGTTTATAACACTATAGAGAGGGACAGAGAGAATGATACAACCAGACTGTCCTATTGGGTTGTTTATAACACTATAGAGAGGACAGAAGAATGGATACAACCAGACTGCCCTATTGGTGTTTATAACACTATAGAGAGGGACAGAGAGAATGGATACAACCAGACTGTCCTATTGGGTGTTTATCCACTATGAGAGGGACAGAGAGATGGATACAACCAGACTGTCTCATTGGGTTGTTATAACATATAGAGAGGGACAGAGAGAATGATACAACCAGACTGTCCTATTGGGTGTTTATAAACACTATAGAGAGGACAGAGAGATGGATACAACCAGACTGTCCTATTGGGTGTTTATAACACTATAGAGAGGGACAGAGAGAATGGATACAACCAGCCTGTCCTATTGGGTGTTTTATAACACTATAGGAGGGACAGAGAGAATGGATACAACCAGACTGTCCTATTGGGTGTTTATAACACTATAGAGAGGACAGAGAGATTGGATACAACCAGACTTCCTATTGGGTGTTTATAACACTATAAGAGGGACAGAGGAAATGGATACAACCGACTTCCTATTGGGTGTTTATAAACACTATAGAGAGGGACAGAGAGATTTGATACAACCAGACTGTCCTATTGGGTGTTTATAACACTATAAGAGGGACGGAGAGAATATACAACCAACTGTCCTATTGTGTTTATAACACTATAGAGAGGGACAGAGAGATGGATACAACCAGACTGTCCTATTGGGTTGTTAAACACTATAGAGAGGGAGGAGGAAATGATCAACCAGACTTGTCTATTGGGTGTTTTATAACACTATAGAGAGGGACAGAGAGAATGGATACAACCAGATGTCCTATGGGTGTTTACACTATAGAGAGGGACGAGAGATGATACAACCAGACTGTCCTATTGGGTGTTTATAACACTATAAGAAGGGACAGAGAGAATGGATACAACCAGACTGTCCTATTGGGTGTTTTAACAATAGAGAGGGACAGAGAGAATGGATACAACCAGACTGCCCTATTGGGTGTTTATAACACTATAGAGAGGGACAGAGAGAATGGATACAACCAGACTGTCCTATTGGGTGTTTATAACACTATAGAGAGGGACAGAGAGAATGGATACAACCAGACTGTCCTATTGGGTGTTTATAACACTATAGAGAGGGACAGAAGAATTGGATACAACCAGACTGTCCTATTGGGTTGTTTTAACACTATAGAGAGGACAGAGAGAATGGATACAACCAGACTGTCCTATTGGGTGTTTATAACACTATAGAGAGGGACAAGAAATGGATACAACCAGGACTGTCTATTGGGTGTTTATAACACTATGAGAGGGACAGAGAGAATGGATACAACCAGACTGTCCTATTGGGTGTTTATAACACTATAAGAGGGACAGAGAATGGATACAACCAGACTGTCCTATGGGTGTTTATAACACTATAGAGAGGGACAGAGAGAATGGATACAACCAGACTGTCCCTATTGGGTGTTATAACACATAGAGAGGGACAGAGAGAATGGATACAACAGACTGCCCTATTGGGTTGTTTATAACACTATAGAGAGGGACAGAGAGAATGGATACAACCAGACGTCCCTATTGGGTGTTTATAACACTATAGAGAGGACAGAGAGAAGGATACAACCAGACTGTCCTATTGGGTGTTTATAACACTATAGAGAGGACAGAGAGAATGGATACAACCAACTGTCCTATTGGGTGTTTATAAACACTATAGAGAGGGACAGAGAGAATGGATACAACCAGACTGTCCTATTGGGTGTTTATAACACTATGAGAGAGGACAGAGAGAATGGATACAACCAACTGTCCTATTGGTGTTATAACACTATAGAGAGGGACAAGGAATGGATACAACAGCTGTCATTGGGTGTTTATAACACTATAGAGAGGGACAGAGAATGGATACAACCAGACGCCCTATTGGGTGTTTATAACACTATAGAGAGGGACAGAGAGAATGGATACAACCAGACTGCCCTATTGGTGTTTATAACACTATAGAGAGGACAGAGAGATGGATACAACCAGACTGTCCTATTGGGTGTTTATAACACTATAGAGAGGGACAGAGAGATTGGATACAACCAGACTGTCCTATTGGGGTTTATAACACTATAGAGGGACAGAGAGAATGGATACAACCAGCCTGCTATTGGGTGTTTATAACACTATAGAGAGGGACAGAGAGAATGGATACAACCAGACTGTCCTATTGGGTGTTTATAACACTAAGAGAGGGACAGAGAGATGGGATACAACCAGACTGCCCTATTGGGTGTTTTTATAACATTATAGAGAGGGACAGAGAGAATGGATACAACAGACTGTCCTATTGGGTGTTTATAACACTATATAAGGGACAGAGAGATGGATACAACCAGACTGTCCTATTGGGTGTTTATAACACTATAGAAGAGGGACAGAGAGAATGGATACAACCAGACTGTCCTATTGGGTGTTTAAACACTATAGAGAGGGACAGAGAATGGATACAACCAGACTGTCCTATTGGGTGTTTATAACACTATAGAGGGGACAGAGAGAATGGATACAACCAGACTGTCCTATTGGGTGTTTATAACACTATAGAGAGGGACAGAGAGAATGGATACAACCAGACTGTCCTATTGGGTGTTTATAACACTATAGAGAGGGACAGAGAGATTGGATACAACCAGACTGTCCTATTGGGTGTTTATAACAATATAGAGAGGGACAGAGAGAATGGATACAACCAGACTGTCCTATTGGGTGTTTATAACACTATAGAGAGGGACGAGAAATGGATACAACCAGACTGTCCTATTGGGTGTTTATAACACTTAGAGAGGGACAGAGAGAATGGATACAACCAGACTGTCCTATTGGGTGTTTAACACTATAGAGAGGGACAGAGAGAATGGATACAACCAGACTGTCCTATTGGGTGTTTTAAACACTATAGAGGGGACAGGAAGAATGGATACAACCAGACTGTCCTATTGGGTGTTTATAACACTATAGAGAGGGAAGAGAGATAGGGATACAACCAGACTGCCTATGGGTGTTTAAACACTATAGAGAGGGACAGAAGAATGGATACAACCAGAGTCCTTTGGGTGTTTATAACACTATAGAGAGGGACAGAGAGAATAGATACAACCAGACTGTCCTATTGGGTGATTATAACACTATAGAGAGGGACAGAGAGAATGGATACAACCAGACTGTCCTATTGGGTGTTTATAACACTATAGAGAGGGACAGAGAGAATGGATACAACCAGACTGTCCTATTGGGTGTTTATAACACTATAGAGAGGGACAGAGAGAATGGATACAACCAGACTCTCCTATTGGGTGTTTATAACACTATAGAGAGGGACGAGAGAATGATACAACCAGACTGTCCTATTGGGTGTTTATAACACTATAGAGAGGGACAGAGAGATGGATACAACCAGACTGCCCTATTGGGTGTTTATAACACTATAGAGAGGACAGAGAGATGATACAACCAGACTGTCCTATTGGGTGTTTATAACACTTATAGAGGGACAGAGAATGGATACAACCAGACTGTCCTATTGGGTGTTTATAACACTATAGAGAGGGACAGAGAATGGATACAACCAGACTGTCCTATTGGGTGTTTATAACACTATAGAGAGGGACAGAGAGAATGGATACAACCAGACTGTCCTATTGGGTGTTATAACACTATGAGAGGGACAGAGAGATTGGATACAACCAGACTGTCCTATTGGGTGTTTATAACACTATAGAGAGGGACAGAGAGAATGGATACAACCAGACTGTCCTATTGGGTGTTTATAACACTATAGAGAGGGACAGAGAGATGGATACAACCAGACTGCCCTATTGGTGTTTTATAACACTATAGAGAGGGACAGAGAGAATGGATACAACCAGAGTGCCTATTGGGTGTTTATACACTATAGAGAGGGAAGAGAAATGATACAACCAGACTGTCCTATTGGGTGTTTATAACACTATAGAGAGGGACAGAGAAATGGATACAACCAACTGTCCTATTGGTGTTTATAACACTATAGAGAGGGACAGAGAGAATGGATACAACCAGACTGTCCTATTGGGGTTTATAACACTATAGAGAGGGACAGAGAGAATGGATACAACAGACTGCCTATTGGGTGTTTTAAACACTATAGAGAGGGACAGAGAGAATGGATACACCAGACTGTCCTATTGGGTGTTTATAACACTATAGAGAGGGACAGAGAGATGATACAACCAGACTGTCCTATTGGGTTTTAACACTATAGAGAGGGACAGAGAGATGGATACAACCAGACTGTCCTATTGGGTGTTTATAACACTATAGAGGGACAGAGAGATGGATACAACCAGACTGTCCTATTGGGTGTTTATAACACTATAGAGAGGGACAGAGAGAATGGTATACAACCAGGCTGTCCTATTGGGTGTTTATAACACTATAGAGAGGGACAGAGAGAATGGATACAACCAGACTGTCCTATTGGGTGTTTATAACACTATAGAGAGGGACAGAGAGAATGGATACAACCAGACTGCCCTATTGGGTGTTTATAACACTATAGAGAGGGACAGAGAGAATGGATACAACCAGACTGTCCTATTGGGTGTTTATAACACTATAGAGAGGGACAGAGAGAATGGATACAACCAGCTGTCCTATTGGGTGTTTATAACACTATAGAGAGGGACAAAGAAATGGATACAACCAGACTGTCCTATTGGGTGTTTATAACACTATAGAGAGGGACAGAGAGAATGGATACAACCAGACTGCCTATTGGGGTGTTTATACACTATAGAGAGGGACAGAGAGAATGGATACAACCAGACTGTCCTATTGGGTGTTTATAACACTATAGAGAGGGACAGAGAGAATGGATACAACCAGACTGTCCTATGGGTGTTTATAACACTATAGAGAGGGACAGAGAGATGGATACAACCTGCTGTCCTATTGGTGTTTTATAACACTAAGAGAGAGGGACCAAGAAGATGGTACAACAGACTGTCCTATTGGGTGTTTATAACACTATAGAGGGACAGAGAGATTGGATACAACCAGACTGTCCTATTGGGTGTTTATAACACTATAGAGAGGGACGAGAGAATGGTACACCAGACTGTCATTGGGTGTTTATAAACTATAGAGAGGGACAGAGAATGGATACAACCAGACTGTCCTATTGGGTTGTTATAACACTATAGAGAGGGACAGAGAGAATGGATACAACCAGACTGTCCTATTGGGTGTTTATAACACTATAGAGAGGGACAAGAGAATGGATACAACCAGACTGTCCTATTGGGTGTTTATACACTATAGAGAGGGACAGAGAGACATGGATACAACCAATGTCCTATTGGGTGTTTATAACACTATAGAGAGGGACAGAGGAATGGATACAACCAGACTGTCCTATTGGTGTTTATACACTATAGAGAGGGACGGAGAATTGGATACAACCAGACTGTCCTATGGGTGTTTATAACACTATAAGGAGGGACAGAGAGAAGATACAACCAGACTGTCCTATTGGGTGTTTATAACACTATAGAGAGGGACAGAGAGAATGGATACAACCAGACTGTCCTATTGGGTGTTTATAACATAGAGAGGGACAGAGGAATGGATACAACCAGACTGTCCTATTGGGTGTTTAAACACTATAGAGAGGGACAGAGAATGGATACAACCAGACTGTCCTATTGGGTGTTTATAACACTATAGAGAGGGACGAGAGAATGGATACAACCAGACTGTCCTATTGGGTGTTTATACACTATAGAGAGGGACAGAGAGAATGGATACAACCAGACTGTCCTATTGGGTGTTTATAACACTATAGAGAGGGACAGGAGAGAATGGATACAACCAGACTGTCCTATTGGGTGTTTATAACACTATAGAGAGGGATATGGAGAATGGATACAACCAGACTGTCCTATTGGGTGTTTATAACACTTAGAGGGGGACAGGAGAAATGGATACAACCAGACTGTCATTGGGTGTTTATAACTATAGAGAGGGACAGGAGAATGGATACAACCAGACTGTCCTATTGGGTGTTTATAACACTATAAGAGGGACATAAGAATGGATACAACCAGACTGTCCTATTGGGTGTTTATAACACTATAGAAGAGGACGGAGGAAGAATGGATACACCAGACTGTCCTATTGGGTGTTATAAACACTATAGAGAGGGACAGAGAGAATGGATCAACCAGACTGTCCTATTGGGTGTTTATAACACTATAGAGAGGACAGAGAGAATGGATACAACCAGACTGTCCTATTGGGTGTTTATACACTATAGAGAGGGACAGGAGATGGATACAACCAGACTGTCCTATTGGGGTGTTTATAACACTATAGAGGGACTAGAGAGATGGATACAACCAGACTGTCCTATTGGGTGTTTATAAACTATAGAGAGGGACTAGAGAGAATGGATACAACCAGACTGTCCTATGGGTTGTTTATCACTATAGAGAGGGATAGAGAGATGATACAACCAGACTGTCCTATTGGGTGTTTATAACACTATAGAAGGGACAGAGAATGGATAACAACCAGACTGTCCTATTGGGGTGTTTATAACACTATAGAGAGGGACAGAGAAATGGATACAACCAGACTGTCCTATTGGTGTTTATAACACTATAGAGGGGACAGAGAGAATGGATACAACCAGACTGTCCCTATTGGGTGTTTATAAACTATAGAGAGGGACAGAGAGAATGGATACAACCGACGTCCTATGGGTGTTTATAACACTATAGAGGGACAGAGATGGATACAACCAGACTGTTCCGATGGTGTTTATAACACTATAGAGAGGGACAGAGAGAATGGATACAACCAGACTGTCCTATTGGGTGTTTATAACACTATAGAGAGGGACAGAGAGATTGGATACAACCAGACTGTCCTATTGGGTGTTTATAACACTATAGAGAGGGACATGGAGAATGGATACAACCAGACTGTCCTATTGGTGTTTATAACACTATAGAGAGGGACAGAGAGAATAGATACAACCAGACTGTCCTATTGGGTGTTTATAACACTATAGAGAGGGACAGAGAGAATGGATACAACCAGACTGTCCTATTGGGTGTTTATAACACTATGAGAGAGGGACATGGAGAATGGATACAACCAGACTGTCCTATTGGGTGTTTATAACACTATAGAGAGGAGGACAAGAGAGAATGGATACAACCAGACTGTCCTATTGGGTGTTTATAACACTATAGAGAGGGACATGAAGAATGGATACAACCAGACTGTCCTATTGGGTGTTTATAACACTATAGAGAGGGAAGAGAATGGATACACCAGACTGTCCTATTGGGTGTTTAAACACTATAGAGAGGGACAGAGAGAATGGATACAACCAGACTGTCCTATTGGGTGTTTATACACTATAGAGAGGGACAGAGAAATGGATACAACCAGACTGTCCTATTGGTGTTTATAACACTATAGAGAGGACAGGAGAAATGGATACAACCAGACTGTCCTATGGGTGTTTATAACACTATAGAGAGGGACAAGAGAGATGATACAACCAGACTGTCCTATTGGGTGTTTATACACTATAGAGAGGGACAGGAGAATGGATACAACCAGACTGTCCTATTGGGTGTTTATAACACTATGAGAGGGACAGAGAGATGGATAACAACCAGACGTCCATTGGGTGTTTAAACACTATAGAGAGGGACAGAGAGAATGGATACAACCAGACTGTCCATTGGGTGTTTATAACACTATAGAGAGGGGACGGGAGAATGGATACAACCAGACTGTCCTATTGGGTGTTATAACACTATAGAGAGGGACAGAAGAATGGATACAACCAGACTGTCCTATTGGGTGTTTAATAACACTATAGAGAGGGACAGAGAGAATGGATACAACCACGTGTCCTATTGGGTGTTTATAACACTATAGAGAGGGACAGAGAATGGATACAACCAGACTGTCCTATTGGGTGTTTATAACACTATAGAGAGGGACAGAGAGAATGGATACAACCAGACTGTCCTATTGGGTGTTTATAACACTATAGAGAGGGACGAGTGAAGGGATACAACCAGACTGTCCTATGGTGTTTTATAACACTATAGAGAGGGACAGAGAGAATGGATACAACCAGACTGTCCTATTGGGTGTTTATCACTATAGAGAGGGACAGAGAGAATGATACAACCAGACTGTCCTATTGGGTGTTTATAACACTATAGAGAGGGACAGAGAGAATGGATACAACCAAGCTTCCTATGGGTGTTATAACCTATAGAGAGGGACAGAGAGAATGGATACAACCAGACTGTCTATTGGGTGTTTTATAACACTATAGAGAGGGACAGAGAGAATGGATACAACCAGACTGTCCTATTGGGTGTTTATAACACTATAGAGAGGGACAGAGAGAATGGATACAACCAGGCTGTCCTATTGGGTGTTTATAACACTATAGAGAGGGATATGGAGAATGGATACAACCAGACTGTCCTTTGGGTGTTTATAACACTATAGAGAGGGACAGGAGAATGATACAACCAGACTGTCCTGATGGGTGTTTATAACACTATAGAGAGGGAAGGAGAATGGATACAACAGACTGTCCTATTGGGTGTTTATAACACTATAAGAGAGGGACAGGTAATGGATACAACCAGACTGTCCTATTGGGTGTTTATAACACTATAGAGAGGGACAGAGAGAATGGATACAACCAGACTGTCCTATTGGGTGTTTATAACACTATAGAGAGGGACAGAGAGAATGGATACAACCAGACTGTCCTATTGGGTGTTTATAACACTATAGAGAGGGACAGAGAGAATGGATACAACCAGACTGTCCTATTGGGTTTATAAACACTATAGAGAGGGAGGATAGAATGGATACAACCAGATGTCCTATTGGGTGTTTATAACACTATAGAGAGGGACAGAGAGAATGGATACAACCAGACTGTCCTATTGGGTGTTTATAACACTATAAGAGAGACAGAAGAATGGATACAACAGACTGTCCTATTGGTGTGTTTATAACACATAGAGAGGGACAGAGAATGGATACAACCAGACTGTCCTATTGGTGTTTATAACACTATAGAGAGGGAAGATAGAATGATACAACCAGACTGTCCTATTGGTGTTTATAACACTATAGAGAGGGACAGAGAGAATGGATACAACCAGACTGTCCTATTGGGTGTTTATAACACTATAGAGAGGACAGGAGATGGATACAACCAGACTGTCCTATTGGGTGTTTATAACATATAGAGAGGGACAGAGAGAATGGATACAACCAGACTGTCCTATTGGGTTGTTTATAACACTATAGAGAGGACAGAAGAATTGGATAACAACCAGACTGTCCTATTGGGTTTATACAACTATAGAGAGGGACAGGAGAAAAGATACAACCAGGATTTGCTGTTTTAACAAAGTATGATAGGGCAGAGGATACCCAACCCCTGTCCTAGTGGTGTTTAGAAACACTATAGAGAGGACAGAGAATGGATCACCACAGACTTCCTATTGGTGTTTTATACACTATGAGATGAGGAGCAGTGAGAGAATGGATACAACCAGACTGTCCTATTGTGGTGTTTATAACCCTATAGAGAGGACCTGGAGAAAGGTACACCAAACTGTTCCTATTGTGTTTAACCCCCCCCCCAATCCCTTTACTGTATTAGTCCTACCACCCCTGCTGGAAGGCTGTTCCCTTTATGGGGATTTACTGGATATTTGGAGTCTATTTGAACCCTGTGTTGTTGTGGGATTAGGTTTGTGTTCCTGGTGTGTTGATATTTAGACAGTAGACACCAGGCCTGGTGTTACGTTCGGTCACTTTCAGACCCACAACACATTCCCACACATGTCCACAGGATAAAATTCACAGAAAGGACAAGTACAGACAGAAAATAACACAGCCTGATATTTCCAGTGGAGGAGGATTAGATTCTCTGTATGAAGGGGGTGGTGGGATTGGGGGGGTCTCCGTGTGTCTGGGATTTGGCAGGTTATCAGGTGATGTTGTCAGTTCCGTAATGACACAAATTGTCAATATTTTCCCAACTCTACCAAAGTTCAGGTGACACACACACAGTTTACTGACATTGTGACCCCACGATAAGGGCCACTCCGCCCTGAACTTTACATTGTCAGCCACACCCTATATCCCATCAGTGCCGTTCAATCAGAATGGGTTAAAGGAACAGTAAAGGTGTTTTCTCATTTGCTGTTATTAAGAAAAAAAGTACGCTACAAGATTTTTATTTCTTATACCACTCATGTATTATAAGGGATAATGTATCCCCTACTGTAAATTATAAGGATATTAGAAGTCACTGAGGAGTTCTGGGTCTATATAAAGGTACAATGACACAGACTGAGTTATACAGGGAACTCTGGGTACCACTCATGTATTATAATGGATAATGTATCCCCTACTGTAAATTATAAGGATATTAGAAGTCACTGAGGAGTTCTGTGTCTATATAAAGGTACAAGGACACAGACTGAGTTATACAAGGAACTCTGGGTACCACTCATGTATTATAAGGGATAATGTATCCCCTACTGTAAATTATAAGGATATTAGAAGTCACTGAGGAGTTCTGTGTCTATATAAAGGTACAAGGACACAGACTGCAGGTTTAGACAGGGAACTCGGGTACCACTCATGTATTATAAGGTATAAGTGGTATCCCCACTGTAAATTATAAGGATTATTAGAGTCCACTGATAGTTTCTGTTCTATATAAAGGCAAGGACACAACTGAGTATACAGGGAACTCTGGGTACCACTCATGTCATTATCAGGATAATGTATCACCCTACTGTAAATTATAAGGATATTAGAAGTCACTGAGGAGTTCTGTGTCATATATAAGGTACAAGGACACAGATGAGTATACATGGGAACTATGGTACCCACCATGTTATAAGGGTCTAAGTATTTCCCTACTGTAAATTATAAGGAATATAGAAGTCACTGGGAGTTCTGGTCATATAAAGGTACAGAGGACACAGACTGGATTATACAGGGACACTACTGGGTACCACTTCATGTATTATAGGGATTAATGTATCCCTCTGTAAATTATGAAGGGATATTAGAAGTCACTGAGGATGTTCGTGTCATATAAGGGTACACAGGACAAGACGCTGGTTATACAGGGAACTCTGGGTCCACTCGTATTATAGGGATATGTATCCCCATACTGTATTATAAGGATATTAGATCAAGTCATGAGGAGTTCTGGTGTCCATATAAAGGTACAAGGATGACAGACTGAGTTATACAGGGACACTCTGGGTACACATCGTATGGTAAGGGTATATGTATCCCTCTGTAACATTATAAGGATATTAGAAGTCACTGAGAGTTCTGTGTCTATATAACTCGTACAAGAACCAGATCCCTGAGTATACGGGACACTCCACTGGTAACCCATGCGTATTATAAGGCGGATAATGTACCCTACTTAATTATAAGGAATTAGAGTCACTGAGGCATTTCTGTGTCCTATAGAGGTACAAGACACAGACTGACTATATACGGGAACCTCTGCGGTGCCACCACTCATTGTTTTATAAGGGCATAATGTGTTTTTTATCCCCCCTATTGTAATTACTACACCGTCCTCATTAGAAAGTCACCCATCGACGCGATTTTGGTACCCGTCTATATTCAAGGTGACAAGGACACAGACTGAGGTATACAGGGAAACTCTGGGTACCACTCATTATATAAGGAGCTAATGTAATCCCCTACTGTAACTTATAAGCATATTAGAAGTCACGAGGAGTTCAGTGTGTCTATAATAAAGGTACAAGACACAGACTGAGTTATACAGGGAACTATTTGGTACCACTCATGTATTATAAGGGATAAAATGTATCCCTACTGTAAAGGATAACGGATATAGAAAGTCACTGAGGAGTTTGTGTTACCCTCATTTTAACGGTACAAGGACCCACAGAATGCCAGTTCCCAACCCTCCAGGGGAAATCCCCTGCCGGTTTTTAACCCCCACCCCTAAGCTGTATTTTATCAAGCGCCTCGATAATGTCATCTCCCCTTACTCCTGTAAAATTCATTTCCCACAGTTTGTATTATTAGAAGTCCCAATTTGACGACCCCGGGACGCCCTCCCCTTCGGTGCCTTGTCATACGCACTCAAATTGTGCTACAAGGAACACCCCTGAATGGAGTCCATACAGGGAACTATCGGGTACACCCCTATACGCTACCTTCATAACGGGTCATAACCCCTGCTATACCCCACTTATAGTTGTTCAAATTACTAGGCCCTCCTCCCCTCCCCCCCATTACCGTGAAGTCCCACTGATCCCCCGGCACCCGCCTTCGGTCGATCCGCTACCTCACTCAAAACCAGCTACCCAAGCAGCACCCTACAGCCGACCCCTGAGTTCATCACAAGGGGCACTCTGGCGTACCCCACCACCCCCCCCCCCTCATGTATTCTATGAAAGGGATAATCCCCCGTCCCATCCCCCCCTCACCGTCCACCCCTCGTATCCCCAACCAGGATCATAGTTTAGACCACGTCACACTGACGGACCGTCTCTGCGGCGCTATATTTACACGCCCCCCCCCCCCCCCCCCCCCCCCCCCCCCCCCCCGCCGCTGCCACCCCCCCCACCCCCACCCCTCACACAACGGCCACCACAGCACTGAGTCTATACAAGGTCTGGCCCCCCCCCCCCCCCTCCCCTGCTCCCCGGTACCCCACCACCCCATCTCCATGTCCACCACTCACCCTACACCGCCCCCCGCGCCCCCCCTACCCTCCCCCCCCGTTCTCCTACTGTACCCACCCCTCTACATCCCCAAGGCCCCTTATTAGACGCTCCCCCACTCTTTTTTGCACCCCCCCGCGCCCGCAGCCTTATCCACGCCCCCTCGCCCCTCCCCCACTCCCCCATCATACCCCACCCCCCCCCATCCCCCCCCCCCCCCCTCCCCACGGTCCACAACGGAAAACGACTAGTATCAGGGGAACCTCTCCCCGGCCGTACCCATTACCTGTCCCACTTACCTCAAGGCGATAATCTCTCTTTTTGGCTATCCCTCACTCCGCGACAACCCCTTATCACGCATATCAGACCACGCTCAATGCACCGCGCAGTTCTGTGTCCTATATACAAGGTACAAGGACACAGACTGAGTTTAACAAGGAACTTGGGTACACTCATGTATTATAAGGGATAATGTATCCCTACTATAAGATACGGATATTGAAAGTCATGAGGAGTTCTGTGTCTATATAAAGGTACAAGGACACAGACTGAGTTATACAGGGAATACTGGGTACCATCCATGATTTAAAGGGATAATGTATCCCCTACTGTAAATTAAAGGATATTAGAAGTCACTGAGGAGTTCTGTGTCTATATAAAGGTACAAGGACAAAGACGAGTTATACCAGGAACTCGGGTACCCACATATGTTATAAGGGATAAGTATCCCCTACTGTAAATTATAGGGATATAGAAATCACTGAGGAGTTTGTTGTATATATAAAGGTACAAGGACAAAGACTGAGTTATACAGGGAACTCTGGGTACACATCCATGTATTATAAGGGATAATGTAGTCCCCTACTGTAAATTATAAGGATTTAGAAGTCACTGAGGAGTTCTGTGTCTATATAAAGGTACAAGGACACAGACTGAGTTATACAGGGAACTCTGGGTACCAATCATGTATTATAAGGGATATGTATCCTACTGTAAATTATAAGGATATAGAAGTCACTGAGGAGTTCTGTGTCCATATATAAGGGACAAGGCACGACTGAGTTATACAGGGAACTCGGGTACCACTCCTGTATTATAAGGGATAATGTATCCCCTACTGTAAATTTAAGGATATTAGAAGTCCACTGAGGAGTTCTGTGTCAATATAAAGCGGACAAGGACACAGACTGAGTTTACAGGGAACTCTGGGTACCCACTCATGTATTATAGGGATAGTATCCCTACTGAAATTATAAGGATATAGAAGCTACTGAGGAGTTCTGTGTCTTATAAAGGTACAAGGACACAGACTGAGTTATACAGGGAACTCTGGGTACCACTCATGTATATAAGGGATAATGTATCCCTACGTAAATTATAGGATATTAGAAGTCACTGAGGAGTTCTGTATCTATAAAGGTACAAGGACACAGGCTGAGTTATACAGGGAAATCGGGTACCACTCATGTATTATAAGGGATAATGTATCCCTACTTGTAAATTATAAGGAATTAGAAGTCATCGAGGAGTTCTGTGTCTATTAATGGTACAAGGACACAGACTGAGTTATACAGGGAATCTGGGTACCACTCATGTATTATAAGGGATAATTGTCCCCTACTGTAAATATAAGGATATTAGAATCACTAAGGAGTTCTGTGTCTATTAAAGGTACAAGGACACAGACTGAGTTATACCGGGAACTCTGGGTACCACTCGATGTATTATAAGGATAATGTATCCCCTACTGTAATATAAGGATATTAGAGTCAATGAGGAGTTCGGTGTTCATATAAAGGTACAAGGACACAGACTGAGTTATACAGGGAACTCTGGGAACCACTCATGTATATATGGGATATGTATCCCCTACTGTAAATTATAGGATATTAGAAGTCATGAGGAGTTCTGGGTCTATATAAAGGTACAAGGACACAGACTGAGTATACAGGGAACTTGGTACCTCTATGTATAAGGGATAATGTATCCCTACTGTAAATTATAAGGATATTAGAAGTCACTGGGAGTTCTGTGTCCATATAAAGGTACAAGGACACAAGATGAGTTATACAGGGAACTCTGGGTACCATCTATGTATATAAGGGAAATGTATCCCCTACTGTAAATTAAAGGATATTAGAAGTCACTGAGGGTTCTGTGTCTATATAAAGGTACAAGGACACAGACTGAGTTATACAGGGAACTCTGGGTACCACTCAAGTATTATAAGGGATAATGTATCCCCTACTGTAAATTATAAGGATATTAGAAGTCCATGAGGAGTTTCTGTGTCTATATTAAGGTACAAGGACAAAGACTGAGTTATACAGGGAACACTGGGGTACCACTCATGTATTATAAGGGATAATGTCTCCCCACTGTAAATTATAAGATATTAGAAGTCACTGAGGAGTTCTGTGTCCAATAAAGGTACAAGGACACAGACTGAGTTATACAGGACCTGGGTACCACTCATGATTATAGTGATAATGTATCCCCTACTGTAAATTATAAGGATATTAGAAGTCACTGAGGAGTTCTGTGTCTATATAAGGTACAAGGACACAGACATGAGTTATACAGGGAACCCTGGGTACCACCATGGTATATAAGGATAAAGTGATCCCTACGTAAATTATAAGTATATAGAAGTCACTGAGGAGTTCTGTGTCTATATAAAGGTACAAGGACACAGACTGAGACAGGGAACTCTGGGTACCACTCATGTATTATAAGGATAATGATCCCCTACTGTAAATTATAAGGTAATTAGAAGTCAATGAGGAGTTCTGTGTCATATAAAGGTACAAGGCACAGACTGAGTATACAGGGAACTCTGGTACCACTCATGTATTATAAGGGAATGTATCCCCTACTGTAATATATAAGGATATTAGAAGTCACTGAGGAGTTCTTGTCTATATAAAGGTACAAGGACACAGACTGAGTTATACAGGGAACTGGGTACCACTCATGTATTATAAGGATAAGTATACCCTACGTAAATTAAAGGATATTAGAAGTCACGAGGAGTTCTGTGTATATAAAAGGTACAAGGACACAGACTGATTACAGGAACTCTGGGTACCACTCATGTATTAAAGGATAATGTATCCCCTACTGTAAATTATAAGGATATTAGAAGTCACCTGAGGAGTTGTGTCTATATAAAGGTACAAGGACAAAGACTGAGTTATACAGGAACTGGGTACCACTCATGTATTATAAGGGATAATGTATCCCCTACTGTACATTATAAGGATATTAGAAGTCACTGAGGAGTTCTGTGTCTATATAAAGGTACAAGGACACAGACAGTTATACAGGGAACTCTGGGTACCACTCGTGTATTATAGGGATAATGTATCCTACGTAAATTTAAGGATATTAGAAGTACTGGGAGTTCTGTGTCTATATAAAGGTACAAGGACACAGATTGGAGTTATAAAGGAACTCTGGGTACGCTCATGTATTAAAGGGATAATGGTATCCCTACTGTAAATTATAAGGATATTAGAGTCACTGAGGAGTTCTGTGTCATATAAAGGTACAAGGCACAGACTGAGTTATACAGGGAACTCTGGGTACCCTCATATATTATAAGGGATAATGTATCCTACTGTAAATTATAAGGATATTGAAGTACTGAGGAGTTCTGTGTCTAATAAAGTACAAGGACACAGACTGAGTTATAAGGGAACTCTGGGTATCACTCGGTTATTATAAGGGATAATGTATCCCCCAGTGTAAATTATAAGGATATTAGAAGTCACTGAGGAGTTCTGTGTCTATATAAAAGGTACAAGGACACAGACTGAGTTATACAGGGAACTCTGGGTACCACTGTTATTATAAGGAAATGTATCCCTACTGTAAATTATAGGATATTAGAAGTCAACTGAGGAGTTCTGTGTCCATATAAAGGTACAAGGACACAGACTGAGTTATACAGGGAACTCTGGGTACCACTCATGTTTTAAGGGATAATGTATCCCCTGCTGTAAATTATAAGATATTAGAAGTCACTGAGGAGTTCTGTGTCATTAAAGGTACAAGGACACAGACTGAGTTATAAAGGGAACTCGGGTATCACTCATGTATTATAAGGGATAATGTATCCCCTCGTAAATTTATAAGGATATTAGAGTCAATGAGGAGTTCTGTGTCTATATAAAGGGACAGACACAGACTGAGTTATACAGGGAACCTGGGTACCACTCAAGTATTATAAGGGAAATGTATCCCCACTGTAAATTATAAGGATATAGAAGTCACTGAGGAGTTCTGTGTCTATATAAGGTACAAGGACACAGGACTGAGTTATCACAGGGAACTCTGGGGTTACCACTTCATGTATTTAAGGCGATTATAACGAAATAATAGTACTGTTGGTTCCCATTGTGATCCATTATGGGGGTGGATTAACTAACGAATCCCCATTGGGATCTGTGGTCTGTGATATTCCCCATGCGAGTGTGATGGATGATATTAATGCTTATAAACATCTTTGTGTGTGAGTGAACACTATATCCAATACGCAAGCAGTAACATATGTAAAACGACTTTTTTACCGCAGGACAAGGTTGTAACAAGGGAAACAGCAAAAAAGTGAGGGTCGACTCCAAAGTAACTAAATTTTAATATCTTGCACTATCTTCGTAACCCTAAGGAACTGGCTGAATGGTAAACCTTCCTTTACATTACGGGGATGGAAGCTCTTATATTGTAACAAGTTATTTTGTCCGTAATCCTTAACAAAACAGATGATTCATTGTGTCAAATTAGACTCAGGAAATGATTAATAAGTATGCTAATAGGGGTACCCAAGGAAGGAGGATTAGAGAAACAGATGCAGCTAGAGCTCTGAAACAAGACCGTATTGCTCTTGAAAAAGAGCAGAGGCAAAAGTGAGCAACAGATACGCGTTTGTGTCCACATTCATACCCTATCGTATCGTATCCAGCAAATAGTAAAGAAAAACGGGGGATTTTACAAGGTGATCAAAAGTATTTGAAATGTTTAATGAAATACCATTATCTCTACAAGAAATCAAAAAATATAGGTAACGAACTGATACGCGCTGACGTATCACCCACTAATATCAGCAAACAAACTATGTCTCGTGAACCCCACGTTGGCACATTCCCCTGTAGAAACTGCCAGTCGTGTAATGCCTCATTAGAGGGGATCCTTTTAATCACCCTAGAAAGGGCAACAAGATTAAACTTAAGCACTTGCCACATGTAGAACACTAATGTGATATACATGTAAAATGTCCATGTGGTTGGGCCTACGTTGGGAAATGCTCCAGAGAGAACGACTACGTGTGGGAGAACATAAACGTGACATCACCAAACTGACGGCAGTTAATAAAAAATGAAACCCCAGTTAGTAACAATTCTTTGAGAAGAAACATAAGACATCACGTATGATGGCTGGTACTTGAGGTTGTAGAAAAAGAAAGAAAGAAGAGGGGGCGACTTTAATAGCAAAATCTTTACAAAGAGAGGTTATTCTGGAAGATAAATTGAGACGCTTGCCCCAAACGGTATGAAGGTAGGAATTTAACTGGTCTTGTTTTCTATAACTCTCCAATATACCTGTATTTTTCTTCTTTTTTTGGCAAACTTGTAATATGACTCTAGCAAAAAACGAAACTTGAGGATCTTGTCTATGCTACACCTTAACTAAGTAGAATCTTTTAACTTAATCTTTTTAACATTTAATGTATTGTCTTTGTTTCAAATAAATTTATCACGTTTTTTCTGCCTTTATTCAACAGTTGTACATCTATTTTTCACTACACTATCAATCTTCACACACGGTGCGCCCATCTTGTGGACTTTTTTGGAGCACTTCTTCCAGGCCAGCACTTTACTTTTTCTATTTCAAGTTTTAAAGTATTCTGCTAAATGGCTGTTGATATACACTTCGGGTAGTTCTCATATTGTGAAAAGGTTTTAACACACTTACAGCCACGTTTTATCTCTTAATGTATCCTTAGAGAATTTTATAACAATGTTTTAATGTCTTTAATTGAGATTTCGTCATGGTATAAGTTTTACATGGTTTGCAAAACAGATTCACCATTGGAGAATTTTTTACTATGATTTTTTTATGTATTTATGCACCAATAATGCATTATTGCACTAACTATTGCACGATGTCCCTTTTTTGCCTAGCCTATCAGAGGGACGATTTGCCCAGGAGGGCCGTCCCTAAGATGGTGACCCTATAGAGTGTGTTGCACTACTGTTGAATCATCACCTGAGGAAGGGGGCATTTTTCCCCCCGAACGTTGTGATATATGTGTGGTCAATAATAAATTTAGTTTATTTGGAGTGGACCCTCGCTTTTTTTGCTGTTTCCGATTGATATAGTCCATTAAGGTGGATTACCTAGAGGAGTGGGCACCCAGTGTGACGAGTGCAGAGGATCACCTTTACAGGTTGTAACAAACCCTGTGCCTCTCACTGGGACTTTAACTCGATAATTGGAGGTCAATCATTCGGGACTCAGGGAAAATAGTAATCATCATTCCCCTCTGGTGGTCCGGGTGCTGCCTGCCCCGAACCCTTCGCTTCGGTTCCAATCGATAAGGCTTACTATGGAGATTATTTCAAAGTCGGCGCACACCGGAAATTCAAGATCCAAACTCACTCGTTAGGTAAAAACAATACTTTATTAAGGCGCCTTACGCCACACAACTACAAACTGAAGAAATCCTGCCTTACGCTTTCGAGCCGAACCGGCTCTTACTCTAGGCTGGGGGTGTGTCTCACTAAGTTTCTCTTATAGGGGAAATTGGTCACATGAGGAAACGCCACCCTCGACGTCTGGGACTATAACATTATTTTAAAAAGTTAAAAACCAAAAATTAACCCAATGAATTGACATTTGTTGCCAGTATTCAGTGAATGAAGCAATATGATGGACATACAAGGGTTAATTTTTTGTTTTTTAACTGTTTTTTTAATAAATGTGATAGTCCCCAGACGTCCGAGGGGGTGGTGTTTCTTCGTGTGACGCAATTTCCCTAGAAGAGAAACTTACGAGACACACCCCCAGCCTATAGTAAGAGCCGGTGCTGTGCTCGAAACGCTGTAAGGCGGGATTTCTTCACGTTTGTAGTTGTATAGCGGTAAGGCCCCTAATAAAGTATTGTTTTTACCTAACGAGTGAGTTTGGACTCTGAATTCCGTGTGGCGCAGACTTGATGTATGTAAGCTGTACAATCTTTATTTATAAAGCGCCACTAGGGGGAGCAACGCTGTACAGCTAACTACAGATTATACAGAATGTATGAAGGTACGTGTTTATTTATATAGCGCCACTAGGGGGGCAGCGCTGTACATTTTAACTACAGATTAACAGAATGTATGTAATGTACGTGTTTTATTTATATAGCGCCATAGGGGGAGCAGCGTGTACAGTCAACTACAGATTATACATATCTGTTGTATTCAATTAGATAACTGGACTTGAAATGTATTCTTGAAGACGTTTCGCTAGCATCCGACTGGCTTCTCAATTCAGAATGACTTGTACAAGAATCTGTGGCAATTATGTACCCTGGAAAATCCCAATTAGCATATCACGCCAGGTGTTAAGGTGTTATTAGATAGTGGCTAAGAGGTGTTTATAGGAACGCAAAGAGTAAGGTGTTAAAACAGCATTGGAACATGGCAGACAGTTGGTGTCCGAACCCCCCCACCTCTATTTAGGCTTGTTTCTTTATTTTCACATAAATGGCCTCCTTAACACCTCTCTTGAACCAGTCACCGTTCCTTCGCCAGTATGTTAACATTACAATCTTTAAAGTATGTCCTTTATCCTTAAGATGCGATACACGGCTGAGTCCTGACCAGGAATTGCTCTTCTGTGCTGGGCCATACGTGATTCGTTGCGTTTGGTCTCTCCCCACATCACAAATAGAGCATTCTTCACGCACTGCACCGCAACATTGATATATGTACAGATATACAGTATGTATGTAATGTACATGTTATTTATAGAGCGCCACTGGGGAGAGGTGTGTACAGTCTAACTACAGATTATACAGTATGTAGTAATGTACGTGTTTATTTATAGAGCACCACTAGGGGGAGCAGCGCATGTACATTTTAACTAAGATTATACAGTATGAATGTAATGTAAGTGTTATTTATAAAGTGCCACTAGGGGGAGCAGCGCTGTACAGTCTAACTACAGATTATACAGTATGTATGTTAATGTACGTGTTTATTATAAAGCGCCACTAGGGGAGCAGCGCTGTACATTTCCTAACAGATTATACAGATGTATGTAAATGTACGTGTTTATTTATAAAGTGCCACTAGGGGGAGCAGCGCTGTACAGTCTAACTACAGATTATACAGTATGTAATGTACATGTTTATTTATAAAGGCGGGCCACTAGGGGAGCAGCGTGTAACAATTGTAACTACAGATTATACAGTATGTATGTAATGTACGTGTTTATTTATAAAGTGCTACTAGGGGAGCAGCGCTGTTACATTGTAACTACAGATTATACAGTATGTATGTAATGTACGTGTTATTTTTAAAGCGCACTATGGGGAGCAGCTCGTACATTATAACAATACAGATTATTACAGTATGTATGTAATGTACTTGTTTATTTATAAGTGGCCACTAGGGGGAGCAGCGCGTACAGTCTAACTACAGATTATACAGTAAATGTATGTAATGTACGTGTTATTTATAGACGCCACTAGGGGAGATGGGTGTTACGTCTAACTACAGATTATAAGTATGTTGTAATGTACGTGTTTATTTTAGAGCACACTAGGGGGCGCGTGTACATTAACTACAGATTATACAGTATGTATGTATGTAGTGGTTTATTTATTAAAGTGCCACTAGGGGGAGCAGCGCTGTACAGTCTAACTACAGATTATACAGTATGTATGTAATGTACGTGTTTATTTATAAAGCGCCACTAGGGGGAGCAGCGCTGTACATTCTAACTACAGATTTACATATGTATGTAATGTACGTGTTTATTTATAAAGTGCCACTAGGGGGAGCAGCCGCTGTACACGTCTCAACTACAGATTATACAGTATGTAATGTACATGTTTATTATAAAGCGCCACTAGGGAGCAGCGCTGTTACATTGAATACAGATTATACGTATGTATGTAATGTACGTGTTTATTTAAGAGTTCTACTAGGGGAGCAGCGCTGTAAGTCTAACTCCAGATTATACAGTCATGTATGTAATGTACGTGTTTATTTATAAAGCGCCACTAGGGGGAGCAGCGCTGTACGATTATAACAATACAGATTATACCGTATGTATTTAATGTACGTGTTTATTTATAAAGTGCACTAGGGGGAGCAGCACTGTACAGTCTAACTACAGATTATAACAGTATGTATGTAATGTACGGTTATTTATAGAGCGCCACTAGGGGAGAGCGGTGTACAGTCTAACTACGATTATACAGTATGTATGTAATGTACGTGTTTATTTATAGAGCACCACTAGGGGGAGAAGCGCTGTACATTTTTAATTACGATATACAGTATGTATGTAATGTAAGTGTTATTTATAAAGTGCCACTAGGGGGGATGCGGTGATAGTCTAACTACAGATTATACAGTTATGTATGTAATGTACGTGTTATTTATAGAGCGCCACTAGGGGGAGCAGCGCTGTACATTCTAACTACAGATTATACAGTATGTATGTAATGTAAGGTTTATTATAAGCGCCACTAGGGGAGCAGCGTGTGCATTCTAACTACAGATTATACAGTATGTAGTAATGTACGTGTTATTTATATAGCGCCACTAGGCAGCGCTGTACAGTCTAACTACAATTATACGTATGTATGTAATGTACGTGTTATTTATATAGCGCCACTAGGGGAGCGCGCTGTACAGTCCAACTAGAGATTATTACAGTATGTATGTAATGTAGGTGTTTATTATATAGAGCCACTAGGGGGAGCAGCACTGTACATTAACTACAGATTATACAGTATGTATGAATGTACGTGTTTATTATATAGCGCCACTAGGGGGCAGCGCTGTACATTTAACTACAGATATACATAATGTATGTAATGTACGTGTTTATTTATAAAATGTGCACTAAGGGGAGCAGCCTGTACAGTCTAACTACAGATTATACAGTATGTATGTAATGTACGTTTTATTATAGAGCACCCACTAGGGGGAGCAGCGCTAACATTTTAACTACAGATTATACAGTATGTATGTAATGTAAGGTTTATTTATAAAAGTGCCACTAGGGGGAGCAGCGCTGTACAGTTAACTACAGATATACAGTATGTATGTAATGTACGTGGTTTATTTATAAAGCGCCACTAGGGGAGAGCGCTGTACATTATAACCAATACAGATTATACAGTATGTATGTATGTACGTGTTTATTTATAAAGTGCCATAGGGGAGCACGCTGTACAGTCTAACTACAGATTACAGTATGTATGTAATGTACGTGTTTATTTATAGAGCGCCACTGGGGAGAGTGCGGTGACAGTCTAACTACAGATTATACAGTATGTATGTAATGTACGTGTTTATTTATATAGCGCCACTAGGGGAGCAGCGCTGTACATTCTAACTAGATTATACAGTATGTATGTATGTACGTGTTTATTAAAAGTGCCACTAGGGGGGCAGCGCTGTACAGTCTAACTACAGATTATACGTATGTAATGTACAGTTTATTATAAAGCGCCATAGGGGAGCATCGCTGACATTGTAACTACAGATTATACAATATGTATGTAATGTAGTGTTTATTATAAAGTGCTACTAGGGGAGCAGCGTTGTACATTGTAACTACAGATATACAGTATGTATGTAATGTACGTGTTTAGTTTATAAAGCGCCACTAGGGGAGCAGCGCTGTACATTATAACAATACAGATTATACAGTATGTATGTAATGTACGTGTTTATTTATAAAGTGCCACTAGGGGAGCAGCGCTGTACAGTCTAACTACAGATTATACAGTGATGTATGTAATGTACGTTGTTTATTTATAAGCGCCCACTAGGGGGAGATGCGGTGTTACAGTCTAACTACAGATTATTACAGTATGTATGTAATGTACGTGTTTATTATAGAGCACCACTAGGGGAGCAGCGCTGTACATTTTAACTACAGTTATACAGTATGTATGTATGTAAGTGTTTATTATAAAAGTGCCACTAGGGGGAGATTGCGGGTACAGTCTAACTACAGATAATACAGTATGTATGTAATGTACGTGTTTATTTTATAGAGCACCACTAGGGGAGAAGCGCTGTACATTTAATTACAGATTATACAGTATGTATGTATGTAAGTGTTTATTTATAAAGTGCCACTAGGGGAGATGCGGTGTACGTCTAACTAAGATTATACAGTATGTATGTAATGTACGTGTTATTTATAGAGCGCCACTAGGGGGAGCAGCGCTGTACATTCTAACTACAGATTTACAGTATGTATGTAATGTACGTGTTTATTTATATAGCGCCACTAGGGGAAGCAGCGCTGTGCATTCTAACTACAGATGAATACAGTATGTATGTAATGTACGTGTTTATTTATATTAGCGCCACGAGGCAGCGCTGTACAGTCTAACTACAGATTATACAGTATGTAATGTACATGTTTATTTATAAAGAGCCACTAGGGGGCCAGCATTGTACATTGTCACTACAGATTATACAGTATGTATGTATGTACGTGTTTATTTATAAGTCCACTAGGGGAGCAGCGCTGTTACAGTCTAACTACAGATTATACAGTATGTATGTAATGTACGTGGTTTATTTATAAAGCGCCACTAGGGGGGAGCAGCGCTGTACATTATAACAATACGATTATACGATGTATGTAATGTACGTGTTTATTATAAAGTGCCAACTAGTGGGAGCAGCGCTGTACAGTCTAACTACAGATTATACAGTATGTATGTAATGTACATGTGTTATTATAAAGTGCACTAGGGGAGCAAGCGCTGTACATTGGTAACTACAGATTATACAGTATGTATGTAATGTACGTGTTTATTTATAAAGTGCTACTAGGGGGAGCAGCGCTGTACAATTGTAACTACAGATTTACAGTAATGTATGTAATGTACGTGTTATTATAAAGCGCCACTAGGGGGAGCACGCGTGTACATTATAAAAATACAGATTATACAGTATGTATTTAATGTACGTGTTATTTATAAAAGTGCCACTAGGGGGAGACAGCGCTGTACAGTCTAACTACAGATATACAGTATGTATGTAATGTACGTGTTTATTTATAGAGCGCCACTAGGGGGAGATGCGGTGTACAGTCTAACTACAGATTATACAGTATGTATGTAATGTACGTGTTTATTTATCGAGCACCACTAGGGGGAGCAGCGCGTACTTTTAACTACACGATTAATAGTATGTATGTAAGTAAGTGTTTATTATAAAGTGCCACTAGGGGGGAGCAGCGCTGTACAGTCTAAACTACCGATATACAGAATGTATGTAATGTACGTGTTTATTTATAACGCGCCACTAGGGGGAGCAGAGCGCTGTACATTCTAACTACAGATTATACAGTATGTAGTAATGTACGGTTATTTATAAAGTGCCACTAGGGGGAGCAGCGCTGTACAGTCTAACTACAGATTATACAGTATGTAATGTACATGTTTATTTATAAAGCGCCACTAGGGGGAGCAGCGCTGTACATTGTAACTACAGATATATAGTATGTATGTAATGTACGTGTTTACTTTATAAAGTGCTACTAGGGGAGCAGCGCTGTACAGTCTAACTACAGATTATACAGTATGTATGTAAGGTACGTGTTTATTATAAAGCGCCACTAGGGGGAGCAGCGACTGTACATTATAACAATACAGATTATACAGTATGATGTAATGTACGTGTTTATTTATAGAGCACCACTAGGGGGAGAAGCGCTGTACATTTTAACTACAGATTATTACAGTATGTAGTAATGTAAGTGTTTATTTAAAGTGCCACTAGGGGGAGATGCGGTGTACAGTCTAACTACAGATATACATATGTATGTAATGTACGTGTTTATTATATAGCGCCACTAGGGGGGCAGCGCTGTACAGTCTAACTCAGATTATACGTATTGTATGTAATGTAAGTGTTATTTTAAAGTGCCACGGGGGAGATGCGGTGTACAGTCTAACTACAGATTATACAGTATGTGTAATGTAACGGTTTTATTTATAGCGCCACTAGGGGGAGCAGCGCTGTACAGTCTAACTACAGAGATACAGTATGTATGTAATGTAACGTGTTTATTTATAAAGCGCCACAGGGGGAGCAGCGCTGTACAGGTCCTAACTACAGATTAACAGTATGTAATGTACATGTTTATTATAAAGAGCACTAGGGGAGCAGCAATGTACATTGTAACTACAGATTATACAGTATGTATGTAATGTACGTGTTTATTTAAAGTGCCACTAGGGGAGCAGCGCTGTCAGTCTAACTACAGATTATACAGTATGTATGTATGTACGTGTTTATTTATAAAGCGCCACTAGGGGGAGCAGCGCTGTACATTAAACAATACAGATTATACAGTATGTATGTAGTACGTGTTTAATTTAGAAAAATGCACTAGGGGGCAGCGCTGTTTACAGTCTAACTACAGATTATACATATGTATGTAATGTACGTGTTTATTTATAAAGTCCACTAGGGGGAGCAGCGCTGTACAGTCTAACTAACAGATTATACAGTATGTATGTAATGTACGTGTTATTTATAGAGCGCACTAGGGGAGCAGCGCTGTACATTCTAACTAAGATTATACAGTATGTATGTAATTTACGTGTTTACTTTATATAGCGCCACTAGGGGGAGCAGCGCTGTAATTCTAACTACAGATTATACAGTAGTATGTAATTTACGTGTTTATTTATATAGCGCACTAGGCAGCGCTGTACAGTCCTAACTACAGATTATACAGTATGTATGTAATGTACGTGTTTATTATATAGCGCCACTAGGGGGAGCAGCGCTGTACAGTCCAACTAGAGATTATACAGTATGATGTAATGTACGTGTTTATTTATATAGCGCACTAGGGGGAGCAGCACTGTACATTCTAACTACAGATTATACGTATGTAATGTAATGTACGTGTTTTATTTAATAGCGCCACTAGGGGGAGCAGCGCTGTACATTAACTATAGATTTACAGAATGTATGTAATGTACGTGTTTTATAAAGTCGCCACTAAGGGGAGCAGCGCTGTACAGTCTAACTACAGATATACAGTATGTATGTAATGTAACGTGTTTATATAGCGCCACTAGGGGAGGCAGCGCTGTACATTTTAACTACAGATTATACAGTAGTAATGTACATGTTTATTTATAAGCGCCACTAGGGGGAGCAGCGCTGTACATTGTAACTACAATATTATACAGTATGTATGTAATGTACGTTTATTTATAAAGTGCTACTAGGGGGAGCAGCGCTGTACATTGTAACTACAGATTATACAGTATTATATTTAATGTACGTGGTTTATTTATAAAGCGCCACTAGGGGAGCAGCGCTGTACATTATAACAATACAGATTATACAGTATGTATGTAATGTACGTGTTTATTATAAAGTGCCACTAGGGGGAGCAGCGCTGTACAGTCTAACTACAGATTTACAGTATGTAGTAATGTACGTGTTTATTTATAGAGCGCACTAGGGGGAGATGCGGGTACAGTCTAACTACAGATTATACAGTAGTATCTGTAATGTACGTGTTTATTATAAAGTGCCACTAGGGGGAGCAGCGCTGTACATTGTAACTACAGATTATACAGTATGATGAATGTACGTGTTTATTTATAAAGTGCTACTAGGGGAAGCACGCTGACAGTACTACACTACAGATTATACAGTATGTAGTATGTACTGATTTATTTATAAAGCGCCACTAGGGGGAGCAGCGCTGTACATTATAAACAAACAGATTATACAGTATGTATGTAAGGCACTTGTTTATTTTAAAGTTGCCACTAGGGGGAGCAGCGCTGTACATTCTAACTACGATTATACAGTATGTAGTAATGTAACGTGTTTATTTATATAGCGTCACTAGGCAGCGCTGTACAGTCTAACTACAGATTATACAGTATGCATGTAATGTACGTGTTTATTATATAGCGCCACTAGGGGGAGCAGCGCTGACATTCTAACTAGAGATTATTAGGCTGTATGTAATGTACGTGTATTATAGTAGCGCCACTAGGGGGAGCCGCGCTGTACATTCTAACTACAGATTATTCAGTATGTATGTATGTACGTGTTATTTATAAAGCGCCACTAGGGGAGCAGCGCTGTAATTCTTAACTACCAGATTATACAGTATGATGTAATGTACGTGTTTATTTTAAGAGCGCCACTAGGGGGAGCCGCTGTACATTCTAACTACAGATTATACAGTTTGTATGTAATGTACGTGTTTTTTATAGAGCGCCACAGGGAGAGCAGCGCTGTACATTCTACTACAGATTATACAGTATGTATGTAATGTACGTGTTTATTTATAGAGCGCCACTAGGGGGAGCAGCGCTGTACATTCTAACTACAGATTATACAGTATGTATGTAATGTACGTGTTTATTTTAAGAGCGCCCCTAGGGAGACAGCCTGTACATTCTAACTACAGAGTATTTACAGTATAGTAGTGTATGTACGTGAATTTTTTATAAAGCGCCCCTAGGGGAGCAGCGGCTGTACATTCTAATACAGATAGTACAGTATGTAGGTAATGTGAACGTGTTTATATAGCGCGCCACTAGGGGGAGCAGCGCTGTATCATTTTTTAACTATAATTATAGCAGAATGTATATGTAATGTAAGTGTTTATTTATAAAGTGCCAACTAGGGGGAGAGCGCGTAACAGTCTAACTATAGATTATACAGATGTATGTAATGTACGTGGTGTTATTTAATAGCGCCAATAGGTACCGATCGCTGTACTTATAACAATACAGATTTAAGTAGGTATGTACATGTTTATTTATAATAGCGCCAACTTGGGTACACAGCGCTGCAGCATTATAACAATACCAGATTAAACAGTATGTATGTATGTTATGTTATATAGCGCCCTTGGTTACGCAGTCACTGTACTTAAACAATCACAGATTATACAGTATGTAGATAAATGTTTATTTATATACGCGCACTAGGAGGAGGCGCTGTCATTCTACTACAGATTATACAGTATGATGTAATGTACGTTGTATTTATAAAGTGCCCATAGGGGAGGGCAGCGCGTACAGTCTAACTATAGATTGTACAGTATGTAAATGTAATGTACGTTGATTTATATAAGCGCCTAGGGGGAGCAGCGATGTAACAGTTATTAACTACAGATTATACAGTATGTGTGTAATGTAACGTGTTTATTTATTAAAGCAGCCCTAGGGGGAGCGAGCGGTAGCATTATAAACAATACAGATTATACAGTTGTATGTGTATGTTTATTTATATGCGGCCACTGGGTACACAGCGTGTTACAGTATAACAATACAGATTAGAGCAGTAATGTATAGTATATGTTTATTATAATATACCGCCATTGGGTACACAGCCGCTGTACATTATAAACAATTAAGATTATCAGTAATGTGATTCATATGATTTATTTATATAGCGCACTTTGGGACACAGCGCTGTTATTATACAATACAGATTATACAGTATGTAGTAATAGTGTTTAATTATATACGACCACTTGGTATCACAGCGCTGTAACATTATAAACAATACCAGATTTACAGTATGTATGTATTATGTTTATTTAGTATAGCGCCAACTTGGGTAGCAGCCGCTCTGTACATTATAACAATAAGATATATCCAGTATGTGTATATGTTTTATCTTATATATCGCCACTTGATACACACGGCTGTACATTATAATCACAGATTATACAGTTGTTGTAATGTCAACGTGTTTATTTATGTCGTCAGACTGTCCAGTTAGTGTGCCTTACAATCTTTGTGTTCTCTGTCATCAATGGGTTAGCATATATAATATTGTTAGAATGTCAGTCTACGGTTAACATATCATTTGTGTTCGCTGTGTACAATGTCGTGTGTGTTCATTTACAGTGGTCGTTACGGATGCCAATGTATGTGTTATATCATTGCTACTTAGTATAATTGCTATAAATATCTTATATAATAATTGACAAATGAGCAAATAATCAGGCAAGGTTAGCGACACCAACACCCAGAATAAAGAGACAGCTTTGGGCTGCTGGTAGGCATGATGGGGAGTTTGTAGTCCAGTGAACAGGGCAAGTTTAACATCAAGGAAATAGATTTTAAAAATTACTTGCTGCTGGGCAGTTTCAGTTTCAACACTTTCTGACTAAGGGCCCTGTGGAAGTTTTTTCGGGCCAGAATAAATAAATAATGTCGCCTTTAACTGCAGGGTTATGCGAAAGGCACATTGCTGTTTAACCCGCGCTGACATGCCAGGGTCTTACAATTCGGTTGGGGGAGGGGCCTCTTTATATCCAGTTGGGTCCATATGAAATACCAGCAAGGACCCAAGTGAAAAATCATTATCACTAACTAGAACGGAAGTGGCAGATCGATTACAATCCTGTTAATGGTCTCTAAATAGACAGGGCCCAACCTGCCATAATGCAATGACTTCACTTAAAGGGGAACTAAAGCTGAAATGTACCAGACCTAAATGGAAAATAGAATTCTAAAATACCAGATGTATGTACCGGTAAACCTCTATATCCGGACCATTGTGGGTAAAAACCGATGTCATTGTGAGCTCTGTTGCATTTCCTGGTTTCTGTGCTAAGCCCCTCTACTTAAGGAGTAACGATGGTTTCTCACTGCTCAGTCTGGATGACAGAGAGGCCACAGGGAGATCACCGAGTAGTTAGCGGACAGTCTGAAAGGGGGAGGGGCTAGGGATTCACTGAACCATGTGCAAACTCTGTATCTGGGTCAGGACCTCTATATTAACGCAGAATTAGAAGATCATTCCCACAATGCAGTGGTTTTATAGTAATAGATACAGATGTATCCAATCGTAAGATGATAACCATGTAAAGGTACATACACACGTCTTATAGGACTGGCGACATCCAAGCGAAAGACAACGCATGACGAATGTCCGTTTGGGCGATAGTACCATGTTTATGCGTTCCCTTGGGTTAGCGAATGATACATTCTAGGGTTAGCGAACGATACATTCTAGGGTTAGCGAACGATACATTCTAGGGTTAGTGAACGATACATTCTAGGGTTAGTGAACGATACATTCTATGGTTAGTGAACGATACATTCTAGGGTTAGTGAACGATACATTCTAGGGTTAGCGAACGATACATTCTAGGGTTAGCGAACAATACATTCTAGGGTTAGTGAATGATACATTCTAGGGTTAGTGAACGATACATTCTAGGGTTAGTGAATGATACATTCATCCAGGCAGTAGCGAACGCTACATTCTAGGGTTAGCGAACAATTACATTCTAGGGTTAGTGAATGATACATTCTAGGGTTAGTGAACGATACATTCTAGGGTTAGTGAATGATACATTCTACGGTAAGCTAACGGCATAAATTCGATAATTATTGAATTTATGATAATTATTGATAAACAGCCGCAAGTTCCGGAAAGTCCGAGAAATACGGGTCCGGGATAGTCCGGAAAGTCCGTTTGGGCACCACGGTCCCCACGGTGTGGATATTCGGGTTTTGACACTAATAATAGCATTTATAACGGGGTGAGATTGTATCAGCAGGTTAAATCGGAATATTTACAAGGTACTGTACGAAGGTTCCATTGGCTGCGAGGGTGAAACAATCTCTCTCTAATAAGAAGGCCGCGTTTTTAATGCAATAAAGACTTATTGACCAGATGATTGTAGAGTCTTAAGCCAATAAATCCCCTGTCGGATCATCCCCCCCATACCTTGTAGGTCTGGGAAGGAGGGGTAATGACTGTCCTCTCTATTCAGTTAAGGGAGGCACAGAGCAGGGACAAGGATCTTATTGAACGTGTAGAATGTTAAACTGTAAAACTCAACTGGGAATATTACAGGGATAATTACAGAAATGGGAGGGTTTTCACACAGACAGGGGAGCGTGGGATAGGGCAGCAAACGAACCTTAAACTGTTACCAGCCAGAGCTGCGTCATAAGCCACCACTCCACAGGTTCAATAACATGATTGCATTGGACAATTTTGCTTTGGTGCATTACAAAAAAACGCTTATCAATGATGGACATAGATACACACTGATTATAAATGATGACACAGCACACACTGCTTATAACTGATGACATAGATAAACACTGATTATAACTGATGACACAGCTAAACACTGATTAAACTGATGACATAGCCTAAACAATGAGTATAAACTGAGACAAGCTAAAACACTGATTATAATGATGACATAGTCAACATGAATTATACTGATGGACACAGCTACAACACTGATTACAACTGATACATAGATAAACCTGATTATAACTGTGACATAGCTACACTGATATAACTGATGACACAGCTAAACACTGATTATAACTGATGACATAGCTAACCACTGATTAAAATAAAAAAAAAAACAAAAAAACGGGACATAGCTAACACCGAGTATAACTGATGACATAGCACACGGATATAAACCCCCCCCCCTCTCTGTATCGACCACGATGCTACACCTTCACCCACCTGATATTATTAGCTTATTGTGTGTACAGAACATTCCTTTCTGTATATTTATACACATGGGTGGGAGCTGCATATTGTTTCCTAGACAGTACAGTATGAGGGTATAGCTTATTGTGTGTACAGAACATCCTTCTTGTATATTTATACATATGGGTGGGAGCTGCCATATGTTTCCCTTAGACAGTACAGTATGAGGGGATAGCTTATTGTGTGTACAGAACATTCCTTCTCTGTATATTTATAAACTAGGGTGGGAGCTGCCTATTGTTTCCTTAGACAGTACAGTTGAGGGTATAGCTTATTGTGACAGAACATTCCTTCTCTGTATATTTATATTATACATATGGGGGGGAGCTGCCATATTGTTTCCCTTAGCAGTACAGTATGAGGGTAATAGCTTATTGTGTGTACAGAACATTCCTTCTCTGTTATTTATATTTATCATATGGTGGGAGCTGCCATATTGTTTGCCAACATTCCTTCTCTGTATATTTATACATATGGGTGGGAGCTGCCATAGTGTTTCCCTTAGACAGTACAGTATAAGGGTATAGCTTATTGTGTGTACAGAACATTCCTTCTCTGTATATTTATACATATGGGTGGGAGCTGCCATAGTGTTTCCCATAGACAGTACAGTATGAGGGTATAGCTTATTGTGTGTACAGAACATTCCTTCTCTGTATATTTATACATATGGGTGGGAGCTGCCATAGTGTTTCCCTTAGACAGTACAGTATGAGGGTATAGCTTATTGTGTGTACAGAACATTCCTTCTCTGTATATTTATACATATGGGTGGGAGCTGCCATATTGTTTCCCTTAGACAGTACAGTATGAGGGTATAGCTTATTGTGTGTACAGAACATTCCTCTCTGTATATTATATACATATGGGTGGGAGCTGCCATATTGTTTCCCTAGACAGTACAAGTAGGAGGTATAGCTTATTGTTTGTACAGAACATCCTTCTTGTATATTTATTTATACATATGGGTGGAGCTGCCATATGTTTCCCTTAGACAGTACAGTATGAGGGTATAGTTATGTGTACAGAACATTCCTCTCTGTTATTATATTTATACATATGGGTGGAGCTGCCTATTGTTTCCCTTAGACAGTACAGTATGAGGGTATAGCTTATGTGATGTACAGAACATTCCTTCTCTGTTATATTTATACATATGGGTGGGAGCTGCCATATGTTTCCTTAGACAGTACAGTATGAGGGTATAGTTATTGTGGTACAGAACATTCCTTCTCTGTATATTTATACATATGGGTGGGAGCTGCACTAGTGTTTCCCCTAGAAGTACAGTATGAGGGTATTTATGCTTTAGCTTTATTGTGTGTACAGAACATTCCTTCTCTGTATATTTATACATATGGGTGGGAGCTGCCATAGTGTTTCCCTTAGACAGTACAGTATGAGGGTAAAGCTTATTGTGTACAGAACATTCCTTCTCTGTATATTTATACATATGGGTGGGAGCTGCCATATTGTTTCACTTAGACAGTACAGTGTGAGGGTATAGCTTATTGTGTGTACAGAACATTCCTTCTCTGTATATTTATATTTATACATATGGGTGGGAGCTGCCATATTGTTTCCCTTAGACAGTACAGTATGAGGGTATAGATTATTGTATGTACAGAACATTCCTTCTCTGTATATTTATATTTATACATATGGGTGGGAGCTGCCATAGTGTTTCCCTTAGACAGTACAGTATGAGGGTATAGCTTATTGTATGTACAGAACATTCCTTCTCTGTATATTTATACATATGGGTGGGAGCTGCCATATTGTTTCCCTTAGACAGTACAGTATGAGGGTATAGATTATTGTGTGTACAGAACATTCCTTCTCTGTATATCTATGAAGGTATGAAGGTATAGGTGGGAGCTGCCATAGTGTTTCCTTAGGCAATAAAGTATAAGCAGTTATGATACTTACTCAGCTGCGGATTGCCACTCCCCATTCTGGATCTTGTCTGCCCATTCCTGGGTGCTGCTTTTGAGCATTTCCCCGAAGGACTGGCTGCCCATTCCTGGGTGCTGCTTTTGAGCATTTCCCCGAAGGACTGGAGCAGTTTGGTGAATTCGTCCATGTTGGGGACTTGCCTCTTTACAACTAAGGTACAAGGACACAGACTGAGTTATACAGGGAACTCTGGGTACCACTCATGTATTATAAGGGATAATGAATCCCCTACTGTAAATTATAAGGATATTAGAAGTCACTGAGTAGTTCTGTGTCTATATAAAGGTACAAGGACATAGACTGAGTTATACAGGGAACTCTGGGTACCACTCATGTATTATAAGGGATAATGTATCCCCTACTGTAAATTATAAGGATATTAAAAGTCACTGAGGAGTTCTGTGTCTATATAAAGGTACAAGGACACAGACTGAGTTATACAGGGAACTCTGGGTACCATTCATGTATTATAAGGGATAATGTATCCCCTACTGTAAATTATAAGGATATTAGAAGTCACTGAGGAGTTCTGTGTCTATATAAAGGTACAAGGACACAGACTGAGTTATACAGGGAACTCTCGGGGAACATCCTGGGTACCACTCGTGTATTATAGATAATGTATCCCTACTGTAAATTATAAGGATATTAGAGTCAATGAGGAGTTCTGTGTCAATATAAGGTACAAGGACACAGACTGAGTTATACAGGAACTCTGGGACCACTCATGTATTATATGGGGATAATGTATCCCTACTGAAATTATAAGGTATTAGAATTCACTGAGGAGTTCTGTTCTATATAAAGGTACAAGGACACAGACTGAGTTATAACAGGGAACTCGGGTACCTCTCATGTATTATAAGGGATAATGTATCCCCTACTGTAAATTATAAGGATATTAGAAGTCACTGAGGAGTTCTGTGTTCCCATATAAAGGTACAAGGACAACAGACTGAGTTATACAGGAACTCTGGGTACCACTCATGTATTATAAGGGAAATGTATCCCCTACTGTAAATTATAAGGATATTAAAGTCACTGAGGATTCTGTGTCTATATAAGTACAAGGACACAGACTGAGTTATACAGGGAACTCTGGTACCACTCAAGTATTATAAGGGATAATGTATCCCCTACTGTAAATTATAAGATATTAGAAGTCACTGAGGAGTTCTTGGCTATATAAAGGTACAAGGACACAGACTAGTTATACAGGAACCTGGGTACCACTCATGTATTATAAGGATAATGTACCCTACTGTAATTATAAGCATATTAGAAGTCACTGAGGAGTTTCTGTGTCCATATAAGGTACAAGGACACAGACTGAGTTATACAGGGACCTCTGGGTACCACTCATGTATTATAAGTGATAATGTATCCCCTACTGTAAATTATAAGGATATTAGAAGTCACTGAGGAGTTCTGTGTCCTATATAAAGGTAACAAGGACACAGACTGAGTTATACAGGGAACTCTGGGTACCACTCATGTATTATGATAAAGTATCCCCTACTGTAAATTATAAGGATATTAGAAGTCACTGAGGAGTTCTGTGTCTATATAAAGGTACAAGGACACAGACTGATACAGGGAACTCTGGGTACCACTCATGTATTATAAGGATAATGTATCCCCTACTGTAAATTATAAGGATATTAGAAGTCACTGAGGAGTTCTGTGTCTATATAAAGGTACAAGGTCACAGACTGAGTTATACAGGGAACTCTGCGTACCACTCATGTATTATAAGGGGTAATGTATCCCCTACTGTAAATTATAAGGATATTAGAAGTCACTGAGGAGTTCTCTGTCTATATAAAGGTACAAGGACACAGACTGAGTTATACAGGGAACTCTGGGTACCACTCATGTATTAGAAGGATAATGTATCCCTACTGTAAATTAAAAGGATATTAGAAGTCACTGAGGAGTTCTGTGTCTATATAAAGGTACAGACACAGACTGATTACAGGGAACTCTGGGTACCACTCATGTATTATAAGATATGTATCCCCACTGTAAATTATAAGGATATTAGAAGTCACTGAGGAGTTCTGTTCTATATAAAGGTACAAGGACACAGACTGAGTTATACAGGAACTCTGGGTACCACTCATGTATTATAAGGATAATGTATCCCCTACGGTACATTATAAGGATATTAGAAGTCACTGAGGAGTTCTGTGTCTATATAAGGTCACAAGACACAGACAGTTATACAGGGAACTCTGGGTACCACTCGTGATTATGGGATAATGTATCCCCTACGTAAATTATAAGGATATTAAGTCACTGAGGAGTTCGTGTTTATAAAGGTACAAGGACACAGATTGAGTTATAACGGAACTCTGGGTACCGCTCATGTATTATAAGGGATAATGTATCCCTACTGTAAATTATAAGGATATTAGAAGTCACTGAGGAGTTCTGTGTCCATATAAAGGTACAAGGACACAGACTGAGTTATACAGGGAACTCTGGGTACCACTCATTATTATAAGGGATAATGTATCCCCTCCTGTAAATTATAAGGATATTAGAAGTTCGAGGAGTTCTGTGTCTATATAAAGTTCAAGGACACAGATGAGTTATAAAGGGAACTCTGGGTCACTCTCGTGTATTATAAGGGATAATGTATCCCCCAGTGTAAATTATAAGGATATTAGAATCACTGAGGAGTTCTGTGTCTATATAAAGGTAAGGACACAGACTGAGTTATACAGGGAACTCTGGGTACCACTCTTTTATTATAAGTAATGTATCCCTACTGTAAATTATAAGGATATTAGAAGTCACTGAGGAGTTCTGTGTCCATATAAAGTACAAGACACAGACTAGTTATACAGGAACCTCTGGGTACCACTCTATATTATAAGGGATAATGTATCCCCTGCTGTAAATTATAAGGATATTAGAAGTCACTGAGGAGTTCTGTGTCCATATAAAGGTACAAGGACACAGACTGAGTTATACAGGGAACGCTGGGTACAACTCATGTATTATAAGGGATAATGTATCCCCTACTGTAAATTATAAGGATATTAGAAGTCACTGAGGAGTTCTGTGTCTATATAAAGGTACAAGGACACAGACTGAGTTATACAGGGAACTCTGGGTACCACTCAAGTATTATAAGGGATAATGTATCCCCTACTGAATATAAGGTATTAGAAGTCACTGAGGAGTTCTGTGTCTATTAAAGGTACAAGACACAGACTGAGTTATACACGGGAACTCTGGTACCATTCATGTATTATAAGGGATTATAACGAAATAATAGTACTGTTGGTTCCCATTGTGATCCATTATGGGGGTGGATTATACGAATATCCCCATTGGGATCGTGGTCTGTGATATTCCCCATGCGAGTTGTGATGGATGTATATAATGCTTATAAACATGCTGTGAGTGAACCTATATCCAATTACGCAAGCAGTAACATATGTAAAACGACTTTTTTACCGCAGGCAAGGTGTAACAAGGGAAACAGCAAAAAAGTGAGGGTCGCACTCCAAAGTAAACTAAATTTTAATCATCTTGCACTATTCTTCGTACCCTAAGAACTGGCTGAATGGTAAACCTTCCTTTACATTACGGGGATGGAAGCTCTTATATTGTAACAAGTTTTTTGTCATATCCTTAACAAAACGATGATTCATTGTGTCAAATTAGACTACAGGAAATGATTAATAAGTATGCTAATAGGGGTTACCCAAGGAAGAGGTATAAACAGATGCAGCTAGAGCTCTGAAACAAGACCGAATTGCTTTCTTGAAAAAGAGCAGAGGCAAAAGTGAGCAACAGAATACCGTTTGTGTCCACATTCAATACCCTATCGTATCGTATCCAGCAAATAGTAAAGAAAAACGGGGGATTTTACAAGCTGATCAAAAGTATTTGAAAATGTTTAATGAAATACCATTATCTCCTACAAGAAATCAAAAAATATAGGTAACGAACTGATACGCGCTGACGTATCACCCACTAATATCGCAAACAACTATTTCTCGGTGAACCCCAATTGGCACATTCCCCTGTAGAAACTGCCAGTCGTGTATGCCTCATTAGAGGTTTCTTTTAACACCCTAGAAAGGGCAACAAGATTAAACTTAAGCACTTGCCACATGTAGAACCACTAATTTGATATACATGCTAAAATGTCCAGGTGGTTGGGCCTACGTTGGGAAATGCTCCAGAGAGATACGACTACGTGTGGGAGAACATAAACGTGACTCACCAACTATGACGGCAGTAATAAAAAATGAAACCCCAGTTAGTAAACATTTCTTTGAGAAGAAACATAAGACATCACAGTTATGATGGCTGGTACTTGAGGTTGTAGAAAAAGAAAGAAAGAAGAGGGGGCGACTTTAATAGCAAAATCTTACAAAGAGAGTTATTCTGGATGATAAATTAGAGACGCTTGCCCCAAACGGTATGAAGGAGGAATTTAACTGGTCTTGTTTTCTATAACTCTCCAATATACCTGTATTTTTCTTCTTTTTTTGGCAATACTTGTAATATGACTCTAGCAAAAAACGAAACTTGAGGATCTTGTCTATGCTACACCTTTAACTAAGTAGAATCTTTTAACTTAATCTTTTAACATTTAATGTATTGTCTTTGTTTCAAATAAGTTTATCACGTTTTTTCTGCCTTTATTCAACAGTTGATACCTATTTTTCACTACACCTATCAATCTTCACACACGGTTGCGCCATCTGTGGGACTTTTTTGGAGCCACTTCTTCCAGGCCAGCACTTTACTTTTTCTATTTCAAGTTTTAAATGATTCTGCTAAATGGCTGTTGATATACATTCGGTCGGTAGTTTCTCATATTGTGAAATAAGGTTTTAACACACTCTACAGCCACGTTTTATCTCTTAATGTATCCTTAGAAGAATTTTATAACATGTTTTAATGTCTTTAATTGAGATTTGCATCATGGTATAAGTTTTTCCATGGTTTGCAAACAGATTCACCATTGGAGAATTTTATTACTATGATTTTTTTATGTAATTTATTGCACCAATAATGCATTATTGCACTAACCTATTGCACATGTCCCTTTTTTTGCCTAGCCTATCAGAGGGACGATTTGCCCAGGAGGGCCGTCCCTAAGATTGGTGACCTATAAGATGTGTTGCCACTACTGTTGAATCAGCACCCTGAGGAGGGGGCACTTTTTCCCCCCGAACGTTGTGATATATGTGTGGTCAATAATAAATTTAGTTTACTTTGGAGTGCGACCCTCGCTTTTTTTGCTGTTTCCGATTGATATAGTCCATTAGGTTGGATTACCTAGAGGAGTGGGCACCCAGTGTGGACGAGTGCAGAGGATCACCTTTACAGGTTTGTAACAAACCCTGTGCCTCTCACTGGGACTTTAAACTCGATAAATTGGAGGTCAATCATTCCTGGGACTCAGGAAAATAGTAATCATCATTCCCCCTGGTGGTCCGGGTGCTGCCTGCCCCGACACCCTTCGACTTCGGTTCCAATCGATAAGTGCTTACTTATGGAGATTATTTCAAAGTCGCGCACACCGGAAATTCCAAGAGTCCAAAACTCACTCGTTAGGTAAAAACAATACTTTTTAAGGCGCTTAACGCCACACAACTACAAACGTGAAGAAATCCTGCCTTACGCTTTCGAGCCAGCACCGGTCTTACTCTAGGCTGGGGGGGTGCTCAGTAAGTTTCTCTTATAGGGGAATTGGTCACATGGAGAAACGCCACCCTCGGACGTCTGTGACTACACATTATTTTAAAAGTTAAAAACCAAAAAATTAACCCATCAATGAATTGCAACATTTGTTGCCAGTATTCAGTGAATGAACAATATGATGGACATACAAGGGTTAATTTTTTGTTTTTTTAAACTGTTTTTTTAATAATGGTGATAGTCCCCAGACGTCCGGGGGTTGTTTTCTCGTGTGACGCAATTTTCCCCTAGAAGAGAAACTTACCTGAGACACACCCCAGCCTATGAGTAAGAGCGGTGCTGGCTCGAACGCGTATGCGGCATTTTTCACGTTGTAGTTGTATAGCGTAAGGCCCTTAATAAAGTATTGTTTTTACCTAACGAGTGAGTTTGGACTCTTGAATTCCGGTGTGCGCCGACTTAGTATGTATGTATGTACAATCTTTATTTATAAGCGCCACTAGGGGAGCAACGCTGTACAGTCTAACTACAGATTATACAGAATGTATGTAATGGTACGTGTTTATTTAATAGCGCCACTAGGGGGAGCAGCGCTGTACATTTTAACTACAGTTATACAGAATTGTATGAATGTACGTGTTTTATTTATATAGCGCCACTAGGGGGAGCAGCGCTGTACGTCTAACTACAGATTATACATATCTGTTGTATTCAATTAGATAACTGGACTTGAAATGTAGTTCTTGAAGACGTTTCGCTAGTCATCCGACTGGCTTCTCATTCAGAATGACTTGTACAAGAATCTGTGGCAATTATGTACCCTGGAAATCCCAATTAGCATATCACACCAGGTGTTAGGTGTTATTAGATATTGGCTAAATGTTTATAGGAACGCCAAAGAGTAGGTTTAAAACAGCATTGTACATGGCAGACAGTTGGTGTCCGAACCCCCCACCACCTCTATTTAGGCTTGTTTCTTTATTTTCACATAAATGGCCTCCTTACACCCTCTCTTGAACCAGTCACGTTCCTTCGCCAGTATGTTAACATTACAATCTTTAAAGGTATTCCTTTTCCTTAAGATGCAATACACGGCTGGTCCTGACCCAAGATTGCTCTTCTCTGTGCGGGGCCATACGTTATTCGTTGCGTTTTGGTCTCCTCCCCACACTACATACAAATCAGAGCATTCTTCCAGCACTGCACCGCAACATTGATATATGTACAGATTTACAGTATGTATGTAAGTAATGTTTTATTTATAGAAGCGCCACTGGGGAGAGCGTGTGTACAGTCTAACACAGATTATACAGTATGTATTAATGTACGTGTTTATTTATAGACACCACTAGGGGGAGCACGATGTACATTTTAACTACATTATAACGTATGTATGTAATGTAAGTGTTTATTTATAAAGTGCCACTAGGGGGAGCAGCGCTGTACAGTCCTAACTACAGATTATACAGTATGTATGTTAATGTACGTGTTTATTATAAAGCGCCACTAGGGAGACGCGCTGTACATTTCCTAACTACGATTATACAGTTGTATGATAATGTACGTGTTTAATTTATAAAGTGCCACTAGGGGGAGCAGCGCTGTAAACCGTCAACTACAGATTATACAGTATGTAATGTACATGTTTATTTATAAAGCGCCACTAGGGGAGCAGCGCTGTAACAATTGTAACTAACAGATTATACGTATGTATGTAATGTACCTTGTTTATTTATAAAGTGCTACTAGGGGAGCAGCGCTGTACATTGTAACTACAATTATACAGTAGGTATGTAAGGTACGTGTTTTTTTAAAGCGCACTAGGGGGAGCAGCGCTGTCATTATAAAACATACAGATTATACAGTAGGTATGTAATGTACTTGTTTATTTATAAGTCCACTAGGGGAGCAGCGCTTACAGTCTAACTACAGATTATACAGTAAATGTATGTAATGTACTGTTTTTATTTTGAGCGCCACTAGGGGAGATGCGTGTAAATCTAACTACAGATTATCAGTATGTTGTGTGTACGTGTTTATTTATGAGCACCTACAGGGAGCAGCGTGTACATGTTAACTACAGATTATACATGTAGGTATGTAGTAGTGGTTTATTTTATAAAGTGCCACTAGGGGAGCGAGCGCTGTAACAGTCTAACTACAGATTATACAGTATGTATGTAATGTACGTGTTTATTATAAAGCGCCACTAGGGGGAGCAGCGCTGTACATTCTAACTACAGTTTACATATGTAATGTAATGTACGTGTTTATTTATAAAGTGCCACTAGGGGGAGCCGCTGTAACAGTCCTACGACGATTATACAGTATGTAATGTACATGTTTATTTATAAAGCGCCACTAGGGACAGCGCTGTAACTGTAACTACAGATTATACGTATGTTATGTAATGTACGTGTTTATTTATAAGTTCTACTAGGGGAGCAGCGCTGTAACCGTCTAACTCCAGATTATACCTATGTATGTAATGTCCGTGTTTATTTATAAAGCGCCACTAGGGGGAGCAGCGCTGTACGATTATAACATACAGATTATACGTATGTATTTAATTTACGTGTTTATTTATAAAGTGCCACTAGGGGGAGCAGCACGTACAGTCTAACTACGATTATAACAGTATGTATGTAATGTACGTGTTTATTTTAGAGCGCCACAGGGGAGATCGGTGTCAGTCTAACTACGATTATACAGTATGTATGTAATGTACGTGTTTATTTATAGAGCACCACTAGGGGAGAAGCGCTGTACATTTTTAATTACAGATTATACAGTATGTATGAATGTTAAGTGTTTATTTATAAAGTGCCACTAGGGGGGATGCGGTGTACAGCTAACTAACTCAGATTATACAGTTATGTATGTAATGTACGTGTTATTTATAGAGCGCCACTCGGGGGAGCAGCGCTGTACATTCTAACTACAGATTATACAGTATGTATGTAATGTAAGTTTTATTTATAAGCGCCACTAGGGGAGCAGCGCGTGCATTCTCTACCAATTATACAGTATGTAGTAATGTACGTGTTATTTATATGCGCCACTAGGCAGCGCTGTACATTCTAACTACAGATTAACGTATGTATGTAATGTACGTGTTTTTTATAGCGCACTACTGGGAGCGCGCTGTACAGTCCACTAGAGATTATACAGTATGTATGTAATGTACGTGTTTTTATTTATATAGCGCCACTAGGGGAAGCAGCACTGTACATTCTACTACAGATTATACAGTATGTATGTATGTACGTGTTTATTTATATAGCGCCACTAGGGGGACAGCGCTGTCCATTTTAACTACAGATTATACAAATGTATGTAATGTAACGTTTTATTTTATAAATGTGCACTAAGGGGAGCAGCCTGTACAGTCTAACTACAGATTATACAGTATGTATGTAATGTACGTTTTATTTATAGAGCCACCACTAGGGGAGCAGCGCTATACATTTTAACTACAGATTATCCAGTATGTACTGTAATGTAAGTGTTTTATTTATAAAGTGCCACTAGGGGGAGCAGCCTGTACAGTCAACTACAGATAATACAGTATGTATGTAATGTACTGAGTTTATTTTATAAACGCCACTAGGGGAGAGCGCTGTACATTATAACAATACAGATTATACAGTATGTATGTATGTACGTGTTTATTTATAAAGTGCCACAGGGGAGCACGCTGTACAGCCTAACTACAGATTATACAGTAATGTAATGTTACGTGTTATTTATAAGAGCGCCACTCGGGGAGTGCGGTGTACAGTCTAACTACAGATTTACAGTATGTATGTAATGTACGTGTTTTATTTATATAGCGCCACTAGGGGAGCAGCGCTGTACATTCTAACTAAGATTATACAGTAATGTATGTATGACGTGTTTATTAGAAAGTGCCACTAGGGGGAGCAGCGCTGTACAGTCTAACTACAGATTATACCGTATGTAATGTACATTTTTTATTATAAAGCGCCACAGGGGACATCGCTGTCATTGTAACTACAATTAAAATATGTATGTAATGTACTGTTTATTATAAAGTGCTACTAGGGGAGCAGCGCTTGTACATTGTAACTACAGATTTACAGTATGTATGTAATGTACGTGTTTTAGTTTATAAAGCGCCACTAGGGGAGCAGCCTGTACATTATAACAATACAGATTATACAGTATGTATGTAATGTACGTGTTTATTTATAAAGTGCCACTAGGGGAGCAGCGCTGTACAGTCTAACTACAGATTATACAGATGTAGGTAATGTACGTTGTTTATTTATAAGCGCCACTAGGGGGAGATGCGGTGTACAGTCAACTACAGATTATTACAGTATGTATGTAATGTACGTGTTTTATTTATAGAGACCCACTAGGGGGCGCAGCGCTGTACATTTTAACTACAGTTATACAGTAGGTATGTATGTAAGTGTTTATTTATAAAGTGCCACTAGGGGGAATGCGTGGTACAGTCTAACTACAGATTATACAGTATGTATGTAATGTACGTGTTTATTTTATAGACACCACTAGGGGAAAGCGCTGTACATTTAATTACAGATTATACAGTATGTATGTATGTAAGTGTTTATTTTAAAGTGCCACTAGGGGTAGATGCTGGTGTACGTCTAACTACAGATTATACAGTATGTATGTAATGTACGTGTTATTTATAGAGCGCCACTAGGGGGAGCAGCGCTGTACATTCTAACTACAGATTTACAGTATGTATGTATAGTACGTGTTTATTTATATAGCGCCACTAGGGGAAGCAGCGCTGTGCATTCTAACTACAGATGAATACAGTATGTAGTTAATGTACGTGTTTATTTTATATAGCGCCACGATGGCAGCGCTGTACAGTCTAACTACAGATTATACAGTATGTAATGTACATGTTATTTATAAAGAGCCACTGGGGCCAGCATTGTACATTGTCACTACAGATTATACAGTATGTATGTATGTACGTGTTTATTTATAAATCCACTAGGGGAGCAGCGCTGTTACAGTCTAACTACAGATTATACAGTATGTATGTAATGTACGTGTTTATTTATAAGCGCCACTAGGGGGGAGCAGCGCTGTACATTATACAATACAGATTATACAGTATGTAGTATGTACGTGTTTATTTATAAAGTCCAACTAGTGGGAGCAGCGCTGTACAGTCTAACTACAGATTATACAGTATGTATGTAATGTACATGTGTTATTATAAAGTGCCATAGGGGAGCAAGCGCTGTACATTGGTAACTACAGATTACTAGTATGTATGAAATGTACGTGTTTATTTATAAAGTGCTACTAGGGGGAGCAGCGCACTGTCACATTGTAACTACAGATTTACAGTAATGTATGTAATGTACGTGTTATTTATAAAGCGCCACTAGGGGGAGCAGCGCGTGTACATTATAACAATAAGATTATACAGTATGTATTTAATGTACCTGTTTATTTAAAAATTCACTAGGGGGAGCAGCGCTGTACATTCTAACTACAGATTTACCGTATGTATGTAATGTACGTGTTTATTTATAGAGCGCCACTAGGGAGATGCGGTGTACAGTCTAACTAAGATTATACAGTATGTATGTAATGTACGTGTTTATTTATCGAGCACCACTAGGGGGAGCAGCGCGTACATTTTAACTACACGATATACAGTATGTATGTAATTAAGTGTTTATTTATAAGTGCCACTAGGGGGGAGCAGGCCTGTACAGTCTAAACTACCGATATATCAGTATGTATGTAATGTACTTGTTTATTTATAAACCGCCACTAGGGGAGCAGCGCTGTACATTCTACACAGATTATCCAGTATGTAGTAATGTACGTTTTTTTTATAAAGTGCCACTAGGGGGAGCAGCGCTGTACAGTCTAACTACGATTATACAGTTGGTAATGTCACATGTTTATTTATAAAAGCGCCACTAGGGGAGCAGCGCTGTACATTGTAACTAAGATTATATGTATGTATGTAATGTACGTGTTTTTTATAAAGTGCACTAGGGGAGCAGCGCTGTACTTCTAACTACAGATTATACAGTATGTATGTAAGGTACCTGTTTATTTATAAAGCGCCACTAGGGGGAGCAGACTGTACATTATACACTACAGATTATACAGTATGTATGTAATGTACGTGTTTATTTATAGAGCACCACTAGGATGGAGAAGCCTGTACATTTTAACTACATTTATACAGTATGTATATAATGTAAGTGTTTATTTTATAAGTCCACTAGGGGAGATGCGGTGTCCAGTCTAACTACAGATTTACAGATGTATGTAATGTACGTGTTTATTTATATACGCCACTAGGGGAGCAGCCGGTACAGTCTAACTCAGATTTACAGTATGTATGTAATGTAAGTGTTTATTATAAGTGCCACTAGGGGGAGTTCGGTGTAACTCTAACTACAGATTATACAGTATGTGTAATGTAACGTTTTATTTAATAGCGCCACTAGGGGGAGCAGCGCTGTACAGTCTAACTACAGATTAACAGTATGTATGTAATGTAACGTGTTTATTTATAAAGCGCCACAGGGGAGCAGCGCTGTACTTCCTAACTACAGATTAACAGTATGTAATGTACATGTTTATTTATAAGAGCACCCTAGGGAGACAGCACTGTACATTGTAACTACAGATTATACACGTATGTATGATGTACGTGTTTATTTAAAAGTGCCACTAGGGGGGCAGCGCTGTACGTCAACTACAGATTATACAGTATGTATGTATGTACGTGTTTATTATAAAGCGCCACTAGGGAGCAGCGACTGTACATTATACAATACAGATTATACAGTATGTATGTATTTACGTGTTTAATTTAGATAAAATCACTAGGGGGAGCAGCGCTGTCAGTCTAACTACAGATTATACATATTTATGTAATGTACGTGTTTATTTATAAAGTCCACTAGGGGGAGCAGCGCTGTACAGTCCTAAACTAACAATTATACAGTATGTATTTAATGTACGTGTTTATTTATATAGCGCCACTAGGGGGACAGCGCGCTGTACATCTAACTAAGATTATACAGTATGTATGTAATTTACGTGTTTATTTTATATAGCGCCACTAGGGGAGCAGCCTGTACATTCTAACTACAGATTATACAGTATGTATATTTACTTGTTTATTTATATACCGCACTAGGCAGCGCTGGTACAGTCTAACTACACTACAGATGTATACAGTATGTATGTAATGTACGTGTTTATTTATATAGCGCCACTAGGGGGAGCAGCGACTGACAGTCCAACTAGAGATTATACAGTATGATGTAATGTACGTGTTTATTTATATAGCGCACTAGGGGGAGCAGCACTGTACTTCTAACTACAGATTATACCGTATGTATGTAATGTACGTTTTTTTATTTATATAGCGCCACTAGGGGGAGCAGCGCTGTACATTTTACTAAGATATCAGAATGTATGTAATGTACGTGTTTTATTATAGCCCATACTAAGGGGAGCAGCGCTGTACAGTCTAACTACAGATATACAGTATGTATGTAATGACGTGTTTATATACCGCCACTAGGGGAGGCAGCGCTGTACATTTTAACCTACAATTATACAGTAATGTAGTCATGTTTATTTATAAAAGGCGCCACTAGGGGGAGCAGCGCTGTACATGTAACTACAATATTATACAGTATGTATGTAATGTACGTGTTTATTTATAAAGTGCTACTAGGGGGAGCAGCAGCTGTAACATTGTTAACTAACAGAATTATACAGTTATGTTGTAATGTACGTGGTTTATTTATAAAGCGCCACGAGGGGAGCAGCGCTGTACATTATATACAACAGTACAGATTCTACAGTCATGTTATGTAATTTAACGTGTTTATTTATAAAGTGCCACTAGGGGGAGCAGCCTGTACAGTCTAACTACAGATTTACACGTATGTATAATGTACGTGTTTATTTTTATAAGCGCCCTAGGGGGAGGCGGTGGTACAGTCTAACTACAGATTATACAGTATGTTGTATGTACGTGTTTATTATAAAGTGCCACTAGGGGGAGCAGCGCTGTACATTGTAACTACAGATTATACAGTATGATGTAATGTACGTGTTTATTTATAAAAGTGCAACTAGGGGAAGCAGCGTTACAGTCCTAACTACAGAATTATACAGTATGTAGTATGTACTGTTTTATTTATAAAGCGCCACTAGGGGGAGCAGCGCGGTACATTATAACAAGACGATTTATACAGTATGTATGTAGTGCACTTTTTATTTATAAATTGCCACTAGGGGGAGCAGCGCTGTACATCTAACTAACAGTTATACAGTAAATGTTATGTAATGTAACGTGTTTATTATATAGCGCCACTAGGCAGCGCTTTACAGTCCTAACTACAGATTATACAGTAAGCATGTAATGTACGTGTTTTTATTATAGCGCCACAGGGGGAGCAGCGCTGTAAGTCTAACTAGATTATCCAGTATGTATGTATGTACGTGTTTTTTTATAAGCGCCACTAGGGGAGCCGCGCTGTACATTCTAACTACAGATTATTCAGTATGTATGTAATGTACGTGTTATTTATAAGCGCCACTAGGGGGACAGCGCTGTACATTCTACCACAGATTATACAGTAATGTATGTAATGTACGTGTTTATTTTAAGGCGGCCACTAGGGGGAGCAGCGGCTGTACATTCTAACTACAGATTATACAGTTTGTATGTAATGTACGTGTTTATTTATAGAGCGCCCCTATGGGAGAGCAGCGCTGTACATTCTAACTACAGATATACAGTATGTATGATAATGTACGTGTTTATTATAGAGCGCCACTAGGGGGAGCAGCGCTGTACATTCTAACTCAGATTATACAGTCATGTATTGTAATGACGTGTTTAGTTATAGACAGAGCGCCACTA